>BMAO01012046.1:0-228990 GCA_019973975.1 Trichonephila clavata
GGAGTTTTTATCACACAAACGAAACGAAACCCAAGGGCACCACAGCCCATGAGTTGCCAAGGCCTCTGCCCACCTCAGTTTTCGTGTGTTGGGCACTGAGATGCATGATTAGAATGTTCCGATCAGGTGGTCAGTATGACGCGAAACTCCCAATGTTTAGTTCCCAAGCAAGCTTGGTGTTCATTTATCGACCCACAGAAAGCTGAGTCGACTTTGCCCAGCCCGGGTTTTGAACCCGGACCAGTGTCGTGAAAACGCGATAAGCTACCACTCAGTCACTAGGCTTCTAATCACATCTTTCATCAACGAAACTGAGCTACTAGGAAGATTGCACCGACTAATGACTGTAGCACTCAGTATGCAAATCCTTGCTATTGATGGGTTTTATCTTTTTCAAGTTTTATCTAATTATCTCTTTAACTTTGGTGTAGTTGTTGTTGTTGTTGTTGCTAATCCTCCAGGGTCTGACGAAGTCAGACAAGATAAGTTAAATCGTTGACTCTCAAAAAGTCCAGCACAAGAAAGGGATCCGTGTAGATATCTTTGCTTGTGAGATCCATACAACGCATTATGTGCCACGGGGAAGCCTGGTGATCTTGACACCTTGCACAGACGGAGAAGATCTTCTTGTTTGCTGAGAATGAAAGGTACTTGATATGACCACTAGCAAGATGAGAAAGTGTAGTCTGGGAGCATCTATCACACTTGAGGCTAGGGCTAATCCGAGTCTATTACCAGCATACCAATGGTGAGTGAGACGCTCTCTCCACTCTACCAAATTTTGAGATTTTTTTTAACGAGTATAATTCCAGATAGGTAAGGGCGGATGTAGAGGGAGTTGTAAGATTACAGTCCCCCTTTGCTAGTTTGTCCGCCATTTCATTGCCTGCCATAAAGTTCGACGTGAGATGGAATCCATTGGAAATGAATATCATGTTTAGTGATATATGGTTCAGTTTGGGTAAGATGGAGACACTAGTTTTGTCGCCAACAAAACCATTTGAGAAGGTGTTGAAGTGTACTACGGCTATCGGAGAGAAAGATCACCGTAATTCTTCTTAGATGGAATGGCCTCAAGTCCCGCGTCAATGGCTACTAGTTCACTACTGAAATGATCTAACCTTCAATTTTTTTTAAAGGATTGTAGTTTAAAGGAAACTGTTTTTCTTTATCTTGCTTTTAATTTATTTGAAAACCTTTTTTTTCCCGAAGGAGTGGAGTGATGAACTTGCGCACTTGGCGCAATTGTGGGCTGATACTTGTGTTTTTGAGCACGGTAAACCTAAGGGCACCACATTCTCCAAAAGTGTTTATGGACAGAATCTTTATTTAGGTCCTGATCCATCTGGATATCGAGCAACGTATATGTGGTACGAAGAATTTCAACACTACACTCTTAATACAGATTACTGCAAACCTAATCAAAAGTGTGGACATTACATTCAAGTAAGTGCATTTAAGATAGATATTACTGGAATATACATATTTTAATTAATTATCAATTCCAATTTTGTAAAAAGTACTTTATCGAAATCACATTATAGATTACACCTTGAAAGAATCTGTTACAGCCTTTGCACACAAGAGTTGTAACACACTAACTGTTAAGTTGGTGCATATATATATATATATATATATGAAATGTCGGATTTTTTTAAATGAATATATAAATCTGCATATCTTTTTCAAAAGCTGATTATTTTAGGAGACATGGTACGATTTACACAGAATTTTTTAATTTAATGGTTTTCATATTTTTTTGGTTGTTTCCTGTGTGTATGTATGATGAAAAACAGATATTGTGTGCTCAAAATTTCATGTAAAGCTAACCATTTAATTTTTTAAGGAAAAATTTAAACTTATGAAGTGATTTTAAAATGCTTCTGTGTGCTCCTAAAAAAATTATAACGTACATATATTAAATTTGACTTGAAGTACTTCAAATTATGTATAATAAAATTTGGAATGGGTTTTGTGATAACATGATTGGTATTTGTACAATACTTCTTTTTATGAATGCTTATTGAAAATTACTTTAAAAAATGTATAAATTCTGAATTCAATTATTTTTTTTAAAAATAAGTAATGCTTTGATTGAAAAATGCATTCCAACTTTTATCCCATGTACTATAAGCAACAAGTGAAAAAAATGTCCAAGTATTGCGCACAATAGAAAAAACGCCTTAGCATTTTAAATTAAGACTAACTAGTTATTTTAGCTTTCTCTCTCTCAGAGATAAGTCAGTTTAAGGTATCCGAACACGTTCGGAATACATTTTAACAAAATAACATACTAAAACATTATAAATGCTCTTTTAGGACTCAATACCAAAAAATATTACTATTAATTTATCAAAATTTAAAATAATTACCTGAATTTTACAAAAATCACAATTATAAGGGGAGTTTTAGAAATATTTTTGAAAAACTTGAAAGCAGTTAGAGAAAAAAGTAATAAACATATATTAGTAAAAGTATTATTAAAACAAATTAGATGCATTTATCTAGAAAATGCACTAAAATTTTAATTTTTTATTAAAATTTGAAAATATTATTGAGTAAACATTATGAGAAATGTTACATTTTTTATGAGACCATTATTTAAATAACAAGTGATAACTCAAAAAGTATTCATACAATAAGAAATATTTTAGTACATTCTCTAAAAAATAACATAAATATCAGGTTCAAAAGTTTTATAGAAATACATTCGTAATATTTTGAGTTATCAGACTCGCCATGATAGATTTTGAGCAGTTTAAATGCCCACTTCTGGTAGATCAAAAACCCACTTCAGGTTTCTCTAAATTTATAAAATTGACTGTAACTTGGCCTCTAGGTAGTGTAGAAACAAAACAAAGTATGTTTCGTAAAGTCAAAAGATAGCTCTATTCAGTAAAATAAAAAACAAAAATATCTGTCTTGACTGAATTTGGTCATTTTCAACGTGTTCGAATATCTTAAAGTTTTGATTTGTCATTGGGATGTGAATAAAAACAAACGTAAAAGTTATCACAACTCTGCATTTTTTAAACTAAGAGCTTTGAAATTTTGTTAGTGGTAGAATATATATACAAAATAATTTAGGCTAAAAACATTAGATTTGATTTTTTGACCGATTTTTATCAATTTAATCGTATTATGTCCTCTTAATAAAAATATACTCAGTAAACTTCAATGGAACCTTTCCGAATGATATTTTCATTCATAGATACATGTCTTTAAGAAATTCTGATATAAAGAAGCAATTAACCCTGAAATGGAATTTTTTTAGAATTGCTTCATTTCCATACTACTTAACTCGTAAAAATTGTTCCAAGTTCGTTAGTGAAAGATCCGGTCATTAAAATGGGGGCTGCAACATTTATATTTTAATTCATTTAATTTCGCAATGGGCTCAATTCATGTCGAACACGGATAATAACGTTTGATACACGGAAAAAAGTTTCATGTGATTATTTTCATAAATGACGAAGTTATTAAATGTTTAATTAGAATTTCGAGTATTTTTTGAAAAATCGTAAAAGACAAAGTTTTGGGTATTTTATTTTTTAAATCACTGACTCTAAAATAGCAAAGCAGGAACTTTTTTAGTCCAGAGTACCAATTTATTACAATGATAAAAAATCTACGCAGAACGGTTGAAAAATTCTTTTCATAAAAACGCATCGATATTGACTCATTTTAGAAAAAATCATTATTTTGTAAAAAAAATATACAATAAACAAAAACTAATGAATTTTTCGATTCAAGAATTATTTTTTGTCAAATTTTGATACGGAAAGTAAGAATGTAGCTTTAAAAACGTCGAAAATGTCGAAAATCTTTTTCCCTTCGGGTTCGTTAGCGAAAGTTCCTTTTTTGTTACCACTTGTATAAACTTCATTCTTCATAAAATTTCTATACCGAGGGCTTTATATGAAAATCGATTCGTAAGGAGTAAACTCGAAAAAAATAGGTTGTTTATAAGTTTTATATTTCAACCCTTTTCTTTTCTTTCTTTCTTTTTTTTACATTAGAAGGAATATTAAAAAATTGCTTTTATTATTATAAATAACAAATTTTTATACTTTTTACAAATAATAATTCTGTTCTTATAGTTAGCTTGGGCTGAAAGTAATCTACTTGGCTGTGGAGTTACAAAATGTACAGAAGGTTATCATGTTGTGTGTCATTATTATCATCCGTAAGTATAATTTACTGGTAAAAATGAAAAAAGATACACTGTATTTTTTTATTACTTGAGGCCGTGGATTGGTATTTTACTAATGAAGACTTAGTACATTCCCCGGAAGCTGGTATCTTTTTATTACTGAGGCACCATATAGGTGGTATACTAATCACCGCAAGTAATTTTGACCCCCATTTTGAGCTCTGACGATGCGAATCGGTATTAAAAGTTTAATTTTGCCAAGAGCACCCAAGCCAAACAGACACTCAAGTTACATGCCGCATAATTATACGATATGGAAGTTGCCGATTTCTTGCATCTTGAAAATACACCGACTTGTGCCGGGGACGAACTGTTAACTTGGGCGTACAAGGCCAGCATGAAACCAATTATGCCCCTCAACTGTTGGATACTTGGGATAAAAGAGATAAACAAAGCTTGTTCATATTCAATAGTTGGTAGAGCCTCTATCTGAGACAATTACAGCCTTAACCTTCAGTGGCATTCTTCCCAAAAGTTTTTGGATGACGTACAATCGTATTTTCTCTAACACGGCTTGATAAAGACATGCAAGCTTTTTTACTGACTTTTGACGGTTGCTTTACTACATAATTCAAATCCAGCTCGTCCTAGAGGCTTTCTATAAGATTCAAGTCAGGACTCTGGTAAGACTAGACCTGTCGGTTTACACCATTGTCATCATACCAATCTATGGTGGACATCACAACTTGACAAGTGGTACTATCATCCTGGAAGTAACAATGATCCAACTTGTAAAATTGTCAAAGTTTAGGAGCATATAGTTGCCTAAAATAATGGAGTTGAGCTTACAAAAATTTGAGATCAAGAGTCTCCGTCCACATCCCTAAACCAACCATATTTCTACCCCCACAAAACTTTAATGTAGGCACATTGCATTCTGGCAAAAGGCGTTCTCCAGGCATACACAAAACCCAAACCCTATAATCTTATTGGTAGAGATTGAACCTTGATTCATTACTCCAGAGAACATGTTTCCACTCCTCTTTAGTCCAATTTCGAAGTGCCTTGCTTCACCTCAACCTAGCACCTTAGTTGAATTTTGTAAAAGGCTTTTGGGCGGCAGCACAAACATAGAAACTAAGAAATTGGGCTGCCTTGCGGATGGTATTTATCGAAAAACAGTCCTGCGGGCCTGTTGGAATTCCTGACGTTTTAGGGGGGTTTGGGGTTTGGTGCAGGTTTCCCAAATTTCTTTAGACATCTCTCGTCGGTCTCTTTTTTAGTTTCGTGGGTTTGGGTCTACCGAGTCGCTGCACGTTTCGACCATAACTGCTTCCCGATCAGTTTTTAATCACAAAAACCACTGTTGATTTTAGAATATTTAACTCACTAAATATGCCTTTTAAGGATTGGCTATTTCTATAATATCCGACAATGATGCGCTTCTTGATGTCAGACAGCTATGAATTTCGTGGCATCTCGCATGAGACTAATAAGAATGCTGTTTAATTTATAACATACGCGATCTACTCTCGGCCCCGGCTAGAGGTGTGGGAGGAAGTGAATGAAGACTCGCCACAATACACAAATTATCAACAGACACAATTCTAATATTGAAACAAAAAGAGATGTTCCTACTAAGAGCAATAGGGGAACAAACCACGAAAGAAGCCAATTATGAGAAGATGTCTATTATATTGATCCTCCTTTTATGGGATCCAACCACTAATCTAATATTTGAGTTACAATTTAGCCATGGTGACCAATCGTCACTTGAATATCTTCAACTTCTAAATGCCTGAAACACTCTATCAATATATAATAATACCTGATTGGTAGCTATCTATCTATATAATAATACCTGATTGGTAGCTATGTATCTTCGTCGTCAGATTCTCATATTTGAATCTTCGTGTAACTCCGTCTACCCATCATACTAGCTAGAATACCTATACTGTATATAACCGACCTGATCTTCATATCACGGTTTCTTCTTCCAAAAGGGATGGTTGTGTTTGATAGCCTAAAGATTTCCCAAGAGGATTAGTTGAAGGATGCGTATAGATCCGTCACAACTTCGGGATATTTAAGTACAGAAGGCGTGACAGAGATCAGGACGTCGGATATCCTCTTTTGCATAGGTGTTCAAATACTTATTGGTAGATAGTGTATTAGTATATGAAGTACACTGGCCTCCAAAAGTTTGCGCCTTATTTGCTAATGAATGAATGTAGAAACACCAAATTTGTATGACATGTGCACAAAGTAGTTATGCATTAAATTCAAGATAGAAATTTACATAACTAAAATTCAAAAATGATTTACAACAAAAAAAGGCAATCTCGCTGGAAAAGTCCATTTTTGGAAAAAATAATAATTACAGTTTTATGTGGTAAAATGTCATAGAAACATAACAAAAACGGGTTTTAACAAGGGATATACCACCCCTAGCTTGAATGCATTGTCAGAATCGAATTTTCATGCTGTCAATTAAGTTGTCGGTTAACGAAATGGGAAGAAAAGACCAGACACGGAATAAGCATTGTTCCAGTTCTCCTAAAGACCTTGGAGGAGAACTTAAAGCAGCAAACTGTTTACCAAGATAGTACCAATGATGCTCTATCGGATTTAAGTCAGGAGATCGAGCTGGACATTCCATTCGTTCCAAACCAAGCCCCTCAAGATATTCCTCAACAATTACAGGTCGGTGAGGTCGTGCATTATCATCCATCAAAGAAGTCATTGCCAATTGCACCAGCATACGGGTGGATATATGGATCAAGGATTTCATCCCGATATCTCACACCAGTCAGAGTTCCGCCCTGGAAAACATTCAGGTCAGTGTGACCACCGAGTGAGATCCCTGCCCAAACCATTATTCCACCACCTCGGTAACTGTGTCTTTCAACAGTGTTGGATTGATGATATCTGGTGCTTCGTTCCCTCCAGGATGTCCTGAATCGTTCTCCAGTGTGAACTGTAAAGAGTACAGAAGCTAGTCTGTAAAGAGTACAGAAGCCCATCACTGTCTGGTCCAGGAAAAGTGTTCTCTTGTCCAAGATAAGCGGGGCCCTTCTCTGCCGGCTGTTGAAGGGTACACACAACTGGTCGATTTGCATAGAGACCTGAATTGTGAAGACGCCTTCGCACCGTACTAGTTGATATTCTTCTCTCTGATGCTACAGAGTGGTCTGCAACAAGTTGTGGCACAGAAATTCTTCTTGTCCTTTGGGCCGAAAGAGCGATGAAACGGTCTTCTGTAGGTGTTGTAGCTCGTGGTCGGCCTCAAACATGTCTTCTGGACACAGATGCTTCTGTTTGATATTGATTCCAGAGACGGTGAACCACACTACGAGGCACATTAAGACGCCTAGCAGCATCAGCCTGTGACATCCCCATTTCCCTCCATCCGACCTCCCTCCACCTAAACGAATCGGGCAAACGGCTTCTCTCAGACATTACGAGACCCCACTGCCGATTGTCAACAAATTTGCTAACAAAAGTTGTAAATCAACAAAAGTTACACGCTTAATTACGAAAGCCTGATGTATGCATATTTTTCTCTCACTGATATATATCTGTTTTTTCTTTCCTATTAAAAAATGTTTTTGCATAAATATGTATAAAGTTCGTTTTTATCATTTATATAAACTATAAATTTTATTGTTACTTCATTTTTTTACGGTGAGCTTCGAAAAACATGTTATTCCTTAACTTTTGGATGCTAGTGTATCATAGTAAGCACTTTGGCAACTTGATTGCTACAACACATTAGTCTCATCAGCCGATCAATAACATGATCACGGTTCAACTCTGAGTTAACCCTTTGCTCTCATATGTCATGCTGGAAATGACAATTTAGTATTTGTTACAGCAATCATATATATTCCTAGGGATGTCAACTCTAATTTATTCTGCAAAACGATGTGGATAGAAACAATAAATGCAAAACAGTATATGACATTGTAGATCTCACTCAGCGAAAGCTTGCCAAGCTTTATTAAATTATTTGTCAGTTTATTGTTAACAGTAGTACACGCGGAATTTTTTTCTCTTTGTCTCATTTAATATATACGTTACCGATAAAGCTCGAAAGCCATTAATCAGGAGATTATGTAGCTAATCTGCAGATTAACTGATTTGATCCGTTAAAGTGTGGAATCAAGAATTTTCCGCATTTTAACTATTTAATCTTCCCACTGTGACGGATCTATACGCGTCCTTATACTAACACTCTGGGGAAATCTTTGGGGCTATCAAAATTTATCAATCTTCTCCGAAGAAGACATGATATTCAAATTATATTTTGGGATCCCATTTATAGAGGTTACCCAAAGACCATTGTTAGTGTTTCTCAAACTGTGGGGCTTCGCCCCTCTAGCTGTGCGTGATAACCCTAGGTAGGTGGACAAGCATATCGAAAAGTCAAAAACAAAAGATTAAATTTTAAAAAATCAATAATTTATTGAAAGGAAGCAGAACAAAATACATTTTACATAATAAAAAATAAAACACCCATTTACAATGATGAATATACTTATAAATGTATCAGTACTGCAAGATGCATTTGATAATTAATTTAACTAAACAAAGAACAAGTTTAATAATCACCAGTGACTCCATGGGCTTGTCCTATATAATATTTTATAGAAAAGTTAGTACTTGGTTGATAATTTGTACGGTTTATAGTTAAAGTCACGCATTGTAGCTTTAGTTTCAAAGTATATTATTATTGAATTCAATACATTGTTATTGTATTGAGAAGGGCGCATTGAAAATTATAATTGAAAATTGGATCGCAAATATTGAAAGTCTTAGAAGCACTGCCATAGCCTCTAATTGACGTTGTTGTTTGAAATAGCTGCGTCATTGGCTTACTATGATATTCACCTTGTCTGAGGGTCATTCAAGATGATTTATTTTCAAGAATATTACTCTAGTAAAGCTATCTCTCAAATTGCTTTAACAACTTTGTTTTGAATACTTATATATAATTATTATAAAATAATAACAAAAATAAATTTAATACTGGTATTATAATTAAAGTTTTCAATTTTTATAGTGCTTTGGAATTATCTATACTCTAGCATTAGTTGAATTCTTGTAAATTTTTGCCTCTGTCCCTTCTCAATATATCTTATGACATATAATATATAATATATATATATAATATATATATAATTATAATATATAATTACGACACATCGTTAACACTTATATTTACTCAAATTGGAAATTTTTTTCTTTTGGTAAAAATCACTGATATGTGAATTTTTTACAGGAGATACTTAGGTTTTCGGATGTATGAAACTGGGAAACCTTGTTCAATGTGCAAAAGAGGTCATAAATCTTTGTGTTATAACAACCTATGCAGTGAGTATGAATTTTTTCTTGGGTATTTGTGACAAGTTTTTATAATAAAAAAATAGTTTATATTGAGTTAAAAATCGTGCTATACATTTTTCTATAAATAACATTCAATGTACGGAAACATAAAATAAATTAAATGGATAAAAAAAGATAAATACAAAGAAGCAAATAGATTTACCATCGATTGTAAGCTGGTCTTCAAAAGCGAAGGAACGACCAGATTATATCAGTTTCATAAAAGATCGGGTAGAACTTTTAGCTAATGAAAAGGCTTTAAAGTTTTGTATTAACTAAGAGTGTCAGTACAGATATTTGAATAGTGATTGATAGCCGAAGCTCTATTTAGCATCTATCTGAATGGTGGAGGCATCTTGACAGAACAACAACGAGCATTATCCAGCTTTTAAATTACTTGAGTGCCAAAGTTAAGATATTTTTTCAGTGGGTAGCTCCACACACATGAATGTCTGCGGGAATAAGATTCCAGATGGTCTGGCTTGTGAGAGCAACCAAAAGGATTTCACTCGCGGTGGCTGGCTTTACTTTATCAGAAATTGTTATCCGGGTTAAACAAGGTATCAGTTCCTCTTGGAGGCAAGCTCTCGTACATGAATGGTATGAAGGAAACCGTCCTGGTCTACTTTGTTTGGGATAAGAAATAGGTGAGATGAAAAGATTTTTGCTAGGTTTCGTGCTGGGCATACTCAAGCTGTACGGCATGTGGGGGTTTGTTTATCCGCCTTGACCAAATTGCAATGTGACCTAAGCTGCTCTTGGCTTTTCGTCTACATATTGGCTTGTATTGGTTGCCATAAGAGCCAGATGCCCTCAAGTTCTGCTACGGTTCCTCATTGTTTAAAAACGTAAGGTTTCCTGGACTTGATCTAGAATTTTCTGTTGATCTAGGGGAATAAGAAACAACAATAACATATTAGTTTAAATTGGAAACACAGAAAATAGAAAAAAAAAAAAACAGGAACTTTAAGAGAATTTAATTATGAAAAGCAGCGTTTCTGTAATTGTAGGGCGCACCCCTTCAGGAGGCGTGAAAACTTTACGAGGGGGGAGCATATTGGATAGTCGAGAACAAAAGATTATTTTTTTTAAAAAAAGTATATTTATTAGTTTACAGAAAAGTTTTATTAGTTTACTGAAAAAAAACAAAATAAAATACATTCTGACATAATAAAAAATAAAATACGCATATACATTGACATAATACACTTATAAATGTATCAGTACCACACAATGTATTTTACAATTAATTTAACAATAACTAAGTTAAGAACATTGGTTTGTCACACATATATAAAATTATATTCAAAAGTTATCTTGATAATTTGTGCGGTTTATAAGTTTCCTCAAGTCAAGTTACTTAGGAATTCCTCCTGTTTAAACATTACATTAGCAACAATTTCAAGTTTATTTGAAAAATGTTAATGTAATTTTCTAAGACTTTATTGTATGATTTTGTAAATTTATTAAGTAAATTGATGTTAATTTATTTTCATTTACAGTGTCAAGTGAACAATGTGAAAGGCACCCGGAACTTTGTAGTACGTTTAGACATTATTTTCTGTATTTTCATACGAATTCAAACTTTTGTGAAATTACATTTAGTAAACAATATTTTTACGAATATCGTAATGATTTTTTTCCGAGGAAAAGAGGAAAAGAAGTTATATATATATATCTAGTTTCACATATATATATATATATATATATATATATATACAGGGTGTTTCATAAATGATGGGAGTAACTTTAAGAGGTGATAGTACACATCAAGACGAGTAATAGTAAATAGGAAACCAAGTGTCCCAAACGTCTTCCGAAGGAGAAAGGAGCCATCAAAGTTTAGGGTCCTAAATTTCAAATGATGATAAAAAACGGAAAATGGATCGATTCATTTGCGGTTTTCACTAAAATCATTCTTTAAATTAGTATTTTCATTAAAAAAAGTTTTAAAGACAAAGTTAAAAAAATGCCGTTAGAGGGCGCTCTAGACTTTGGAGTACCGAACAACTACCTTTTACCAGTATTTTTTTTATTTTGTTAAATGTTTACAAAAGCTTAGATTTTAACTTGAATTTTGAGCGCAAAATTGAAGCCATCGGGAGCGGTTAAGTGGCGCAAATGTAACCGCGTTTAGGGAGGAAAATTGAAATGCTCGTATGTAATGATCAAAATAAAAAACGATAAAGCAAACTTTAAGAGGCGATAGTACAACATAAAAACAATCAACTTCGATTAGAAAATGCATGATTTGAATTCAAACGCAAACGTGCTAGAGCATCTTCAAATTTTATCCATGCAAGCGTTTTAGCTGCAAGATTCTGGAAGAAGAACATGAAATTGTGATATGGGGAAGAAGAAGAACGCATATGCAAATTGTTATTAAGATAAAAGCCACTGACCCGAGTGTGCAAGTGTAAATCACGGTACAAACGTAACGAAAGATGTTGCCCTTCACTAATCAAGAACAGGCTGATATGTACTTCATCTACGGAACTGCAAATGCGAATAGTGCAGAGGCGCGACGATTATACGGAAAAAAGTTTCCCAACAGGCGGTTGCCCAATGATAAAACATTTGTGCGCTTGCACAGACAGTTGTGTGAGACAGGATCCTTTTTTGGTGCACGTTCAAATGCAGGCCTTGCGAAGTCTAACAGAACGGTAGCTGTGGAAGAAAAAATTCTGGATATGGTGGCTGATCATCTAAATACAAGCACGCGAGCAGTTGCTAGTCAAATTGAAGTATCACCCTCCACGACATGGCGAGTATTAAAGGATGAAAGTATGCATCCTTTTCATGTCCAACGAGTCCAGGAACTGACTCAAAGGGATTTTCCTCGTCGAATGGATTTTGCTCGCTTGTATCTGCAGAAGAACACCCTAAATCCCGATTTTGGTGCAACTGTGCTTTTTACAGATGAATGTACATTTACACGTGACGGTACATTTAACACCCACAATTCCCACCAATGGGCAGATGTAAATCCACATGCGTCTTCTACACATGCATATCAGCGGCGGTTTCCATAAATGTTTGGGCAGGAATAATTGGTGACCATCTACTTGGACCTTATCTTCTGCCAGAACGCCTGGATGGAAAAAAATATCTTGCCTTTCTGCAACAGGTTCTGCCGGAAATAATGACAGATGTTCCCCCTCGCATCCGGCGAGTAATGTGGTTCCAGCAGGATGGAGCACCAGCTCATTTTGCGCCAGAGGTGCGAAATTATCTAAACGCAACCTTTCCAAATCAATGGATTGGGCGAGGTGGTCCTGTCCTTTGGCCAGCGCGATCGCCCAATCTTTCATGCCTGGATTTCTTTTTGTGGGGACACCTGAAGAGTCTTATGTATGAGACTCCTATCGAATCTGCAGAAGAATTCGTCGCCAGACTTTCGGCAGTTGCAGGAGAGGTGCGCGATACTCCTGGCGTGTTTCAGAGGGTTCGTGAATCCCTTCTTCGCCGTTGTACCACATGCATCGCCTCTAATGGTCAGTGTTTCGAACAGCTATTGTAATAATTTCTAATTAAACTTTTTTTTATAACGTAAATGTTCTTTATTTCCTTTTTGTCTCTTAAAACGAAATCTGTTTCAGCACCCTCTATCACCTTCGGGTTAAAATAACGAGTATGATTTCTTTAATTATTGTTGCTTGTTTTGGTGTTGTACTATCGCCTCTTAAAGTTTGCTTTATCGTTTTTTATTTTGATCATTACATACGAGCATTTCAATTCTTCCCCCCTGAACGCGGTTACATTTGCGCCACTTAACCGCTCCCGATGGTTTCAATTTTGCGCTCAAAATTCAAGTTAAAATCTAAGCTTTTGTAAACATTTAACAAAATAAAAAAATACTGGTAAAAGGTAGTTGTTCGGTACTCCAAAGTCTAGAGCGCCCTCTAACGGCATTTTTTTAACTTTGTCTTTAAAACTTTTTTTAAAGAAAATACTAATTTAAAGAATGATTTTAGTGAAAACCGCAAATGAATCGATCCATTTTTCCGTTTTTTATCATCATTTAAAATTTAGGACCCTAAACTTTGATGGCGCCTTTCTCCTTCGGAAGACGTTTGGGACACTTGGTTTCCTATTTACTATTACTCGTCTTGATGTGTACTATTACCCCTTAAAGTTACTCCCATCATTTATGAAACACCCTGTATATATATATATATATATATATATATATACATACAAGTTTGCACACTGTTTAGAAGATCTCTAGCCAGTATCTTGAGAAAACATGGTTTCGAGGGAGAGCTGAGATGTTCAATATTCATCACGGCACCATTGCAACAAAGAGGGCAGCTATTTGGAATCTATGAAGGTGTCATACACCGTAGCTAGACGACAGCCGGGCGCTGTTTCTGGAATAGCCTCCTAAAGCTACATCCTGTTGTGCTAAAGGAGTAACAGCTTTGCATCTGAGATCATAGAACTAAAAAAAACAGTGAGAAAAGCACTCACGTGGTCCCTGGCGTGTACGACGGAGGGGTACCTGTCCAAAAGGTAGTCTATGATGGGCTTCTGCGAGAAGAGCACGGCCTTGTGCATGGGGCTGGCTCCCAAGTGGTCCCGGCAAAAGGCTAGCTTCTTGCGGTCGATCAGGTGCTGCACCTCCCTCAAGTTCCCCGTGCTCACAGCCTTGTGGATCTCATCAATCTTGCTCTGAAAGAGTGCAAACATTACTATAAGTCCTGCCATTTAAAAATATTGTCTAAAATATAGGACTGATTTCCCGTTACATTTGACGAAGAAGCATCACAACAAAATAGTTTGAACAAACAAATGAATCCCTTTGTTTGACGTTGGTGTGAATTTTAAAAGCGCAGGTGACGTTGGATCTCGTAATTAATAATCATTACAAAATGAAAATGAAGATGCTTAGGCTACATTACCACATTCTCCGCACACTTTTTAATCCACTCCACATGAGAGAAAGATAGTTTTATCAACGTCTTACTCTAAAGCAACACGAAGGCTGCTGATGACGGAATTCGTAATTTTGAACCAAGTGATGAGGACAGCATCTGAGGTAGCACCTCACTTGAAACTTCCCCATTATGCCTTCGGGAGAACTTTGAGCTTCAACATGTTTGGCTGTATCAGTTCCTTTATCCAGCGGATCTTCAGTAGTGGTAGGACTCTAACCCTAGACACCCATGAGTTCGCCATCATGATCACTCGGCTACCACAATCCCATCGATCTTTAGCATAACTGGGGTGTTGCCGACTATGCCACTTACGACTAGGACCACTAGGGCATTTCTTGAGAATTGATTATTGTTTTATTAACAGGGTATTTTGAAGCTACACGAAGACTATCGGCGAAAGACTTCGTAATTCTGAATCTCGGTCAAGTGATTTGGAACGACAGTTGGACTTCCATCTTATTTCCAAATTTCCATACCACAAAAGCGTTAGACATTTGAGTCTTGACGGATTTAACCAAGCATAGTTTCATCTGCGTGGCTTGTGTTTTTAGTAGTACCAGGATTCCAACGCATGACTCGACATGAGTAAGTGAGTGAATATCATCACTCAAGGGCTTTTGGCGACGGATCTCGTGATCTTGAAACATGGTCAAGTCACGAGGACGAAACCTGAAAGGACACCCCTCTCCTAACTTCCACACTACACCTACGGGAGAAAGTTTGAACTTCGACACATATAACGCGCATCGCCCCCCCCTCCCTTTACACGGTGGGTCTTCAGTGCTACTAGGCTCGAACCCGCGAATCTGTTACCTTGACCACTAGGCTACCGCAGAAAAAAAACATCAGCTATGAATTCGTGACCATAACTTTACGGCCAAGATGTAATGTAGAAGAAAATTAAGGTCTCGTTCTCTGTCGTTCCATTGGTTCAAAATTAACGAGGCTAAAACTGTGGTGTTGCTCTAAATTGACATAAATATTAGCCATTCAAAATGTCTGATTATGCCACTTATTTTGTTTCATGGATATGATTTGTACGTTCCATAGATAACGAGTGAAAGTAAAGTGAAGGAAACTTTAACTTTAAAGGAATTGAAATCTTACATTGATAACTATATATCGTAATCTATTAATTTGAATTTCCAAGATGCGCTGTCATAAATGAATCTGTAAAACTTGTTGAAAAAGTTGCAATCCTCAAGAGATTTATTCAATATATTTAATTGAATTATGTGTGCCACCATTTTAAAAATACAATTTCTTTCTTCCCATTCATTTTCGAACAAATTGAACGAGACGTCGATGTCGAAATCGAATCTACACAACAAATCTAAACTTTATTATGTGACAGAATTCTTTTCTTCAAACTGTAGGCAAAAAGTAATATTGTCATTTAAAAAGATTTACCTCAGAGAGAAAAAAAAAGCTGGCGATATCGTAGGAAATAAAAACTATAAGCCAATTAATTATAATCCGTTTTGATATATATAATGATTGGAGATTATATTTATTAAACCTTTGTCATTCTGACACTTGTAATGTTATTTGTTGTGAATGTGGGTTACCTTTATTTCTAACGACTGGAGTATCTTTTAAAACTTAAAATTGGTTTTGCTCTAGCAGATTAAATATATTTCAGTTATAAAAACTATATATATTATATATATATAAGAACTAGCTGTTACCCGCCCGCTTCGCTGGGTATTTCATGATATTTTATAAATTTTTACTGCTTATATATATATGTATAAATTATTGATATCTAAGTCCTAGCATTAAGAATTCGATTGAATTGAAAAATATACTTATACCTGTAACTGTCAACTGTTGATAAAAAAAAGGGCAGAACTCATCTAATTTGTGTTTTCTAAAAATCTCTAAAATTGAAGCATAGAATGATGTTTGCTCTTTCGTAACTCAAAAACCAAGTGGATTCCCGCAAAACCAATTTTCGGTGGATCTCTACTCCGTAAATTGAACATGCAAGCCAAATTTCAAGTCTAAATCTAACAGAAAAAAGCAAAAGTTTTACTATAAATATCCCCGTAATCCCGTTGAGAGCCGTTTTCCAAAATTACAGCTCTTAGCGGATTTCAATTCAACAAAAGAAAAATGCAAACCAAATTTCATTATTATAGTCCTTGTAGCTCGAAAAAAGTAATTTTTTTTGTCAATACGTCCCAGTAACCCCCTGCAACCCCCCAGAACTTGATTTGCTTAAAATTTATTCTTAGTGGATCCCTATTCAACAAAGGAAACATGCTTAACAAATTTCAAGTATATGGGTCTAACAATTAAAAACAGGAATTTTTTTCTGTAACTCCTCTTGACCCCTCGCAACCCTCCTTGGGGGGTCAATTTTCATTTTACTCCTTGTTAGAGGAACTCTATTCCATGAAAGGAACATGCCTACCAATTTTCAAGCAGGATGATCAAGTAGTTTAAAAATGGAAATATTTATCGATTACGCCTCTTAATCTCCCGAAATTAAACTTGGTAGTTGATATTCGCGAAACCTATTTTGTAGCGGTTCTCTACTTTATGAAAGGAATCTGCTTATCAAATTTCAAGACTGTACGTCTAACAGTTTAAAAATGGGGATAATTGTCTATAACGCCACTTGAGCCCCCGCAACGCCACTTCTGGGTCTGTTTTCACAAAACCCATTTTGTAGGGGAATTGCACTCTATGAAAGGAATCTGCTTAGCAAAATTTAAAGACTGTGCGTCCAATTAATTAAAAATGCAAAAAAATTATCAATAACGCCCCTTGAACCCCCGCAACACCACCTAGGGGTCGATTTTCCCTAAACACATTTTGCAGTGTATTTCTATCCTATGAGAGGAATCTGCTAACCAAATTTCAAGACTGTGAGGCTAATAGTTTAAAAAAAGAAATAATTATTTATATCTGCCCTTAACCCCGCAACACCCTTTGGGGGTCAATTTTCTCCAAACCCGTTTTGTAGCGGATATTTACTCCATGAAAGAAACATTCCTACCAATTTTCAAGCAGGTAGGTCAAATAGTTTAAAAACGAAAATATTTATCTCTTACGCCACTTATTCCCCTGCAACGCCACTTAGAGGTCTGTTTTCACAAAACCTTCTTATAGCTGATCTCTACTCTATGAAAGAAATCTCTTTATCAAATATAAAGACTGTGCGTCTAATAGTTTAAAAATGTAAATAATTATCTATAACGCGCCTTAAGTCCCCTCAACGCCACTTGGGGGCAATTTTCACGAAACCCATTTTTAGCGTATCTCTACCCTATGAGAGGAAGCTGCTTACTAAGTTTCAAGACTGTACGTCTAATAAATTAAAAATAGGAATTTATAACGCCCCTTAAACCCCCCGCCCCCGCAACACCCCTTGGGGGTCAATTTTCCCAAAACCCATTTTGTAGCGGATATTTACTCCAGGAAAGAAACTTACCTACCAATTTTCAAGCAGGTAGGTGAAATAGTTTAAAAACGGATATATTTATCTATTACGCCCCTTAATCCCCCGCAACGCCACTTAGAAGTCTGTTTTCACAAAACCCGTTTTGTAACAGATCATTATTCTACGAAAGAAATCTATATATCAAATTTAAAGACAGTGCGTCAAATAGTTTAAAAATGGAAATAATTATCTATAACGCCCCCTAAGCCCCTGCAACGCCACTTGGGGGTCGATTTTCAGCAAACTTATTTTGTAGCGGATCTCTACTCTCTGAAAGGAATCCGCTTACCCAATTTCAAGATTGTACATCAAGTAGTTTAAACATGGAAACAATTATTATTAAAGCCCTTAACCCCCCGTAACGCCCCTTGCGTTTTGAATTTCGGAAAATCCTTTCTTAGCTGATGTCTACTCTATCAAAGGAACATGTCTACCAAATTTCAAGTCTGTAGGTTGAATAGTTCCAGAGATTTCGTGATTAGTCAGTCAGTCAGTCAGTGAGTGAGTCGCTTTTCTCCTTTATATATATAGATTTACAGAATAGATATTCCACATTTGGAAAATCGAAGATTCAGTTGAATAAAATGAACTTACATAAAAAGTCAAAACATTTATGAAGCAAAAACAATATTGATTATAAATTGTTGTATTGAACTCTAAATTCATTTAGAACCCAGGCAATGCTGGCTATACTTTTGAAAATTTTGTTAATACAATTACTCTTATTGACTAGTGCATGACTTTAGTGTTGAAAAGTGAGTATCAGGATGTATTTATTTTTTCTGAAAATATATGTAGTTTTCCACTTTCTAACAGGAAATGTAGAAATCCAGACCAAGAAAAACTATTTTCCTTAAAGGTGTTTGTAAAAGTTTTAACTGCATGAAGAACAGAAAATTTTGCTCTAGAAACATGCAGAAAAAAAATTGTTAAAATTTGAAAGTTGAACAACCTCCGAATTTTGAAAAGCGATCAAATGACGAGGTCATTTCAGCTGCCATCCCTGTATTCAAACTTCCACACCACGAGGTAACGTTAGGACTTTGAGCTTCGTCAGATTTAACAAATATCCTCCTCTCCAGCCGGTGTGGCCGCGGTAGCCAAGTGGTCTAGGCATCGGATCGTGGCTAGCATGTCATGAGTTCGATCCCAGTACCACAGAAGACCCGCCGTGTAGAGAAGCGATGCACGTAAAATCTGTAGAGAGCTCAAACGTCCTTCCGTTGGTGTGGTGCGGTAGTTAGGAGAGGGGTGCCAGCTCAGGTGTCGTCAAAATTACGCGAACCGTCCCGAAAAAACCCTCGTGTAGCTAAACAGTGGGACGTTAATATTCACTCACTCCTCTCCACCCGGTGAGTCATCCGGCATCGGACAGAAGCAATGGGGTCCAAAGTTGAGTCCTCAGGCTCAGGAATACGCAAAAGCAATAATTTTGAGCAATTTTAAGAAATTTCAAAACCTACCATGCTACATGAGACTGCTTACATCCAACCGTCCCATTGTGCAACCTGTGAGAGCTCCATATTCAGTTCAGTTCGACATCCCAATGTGGATTTTGGATATCCCTGCATTATGAGTTTTACTGATAATCATGATTACATAAAATGACTTTTGAACGGTACATTTCTTTTTCTGCTTTAAATTTATACCAAATTTCCTTAAAATCTATCCATTACTATTTTAGAAATTACAAACAATAAACAAATTCTCTTAATTTTTCATACGGGAATTTATATATGTAGGAAAGAGATTCTGAGGATTTATATTACAATAGATAGTAATGTAATTAAGTACTTGGAAAAAAATTCAGTAATTATTATCTAAATAGTGTTATAAATTTCGCACACATTTAAAATTCTCATTGAGTTGTTAATAAATGAAAATTATATTTTTAATAGTATATTATATGTATAAGCAAATAAGTCAATATCGCCCTGTTGTCAATAGCTTAGCTAATGTATATCTACAGTATTATGAAAGTAGTTAATTACTAATAACGATTTTTATAGTTTTAGATATTTTGATGATCTAACCGGGTTTTTTTTTGTAAAAATAGTGAATTTACTCCAATTATTAATTTTTATTCCTGAATATTTGAACCTTATTAAAACTAACAAAAAAAAACCCTCTCAAAACAGATAACATTGATGAAAATTTTTGTTTATTATGGATACTCAAATTGTAATATTTTTGATAAAAGAAATGACATTATTTTAAATTTATTAATGTTATTATTGAGATTTTTTAATATTAATTTTCTATGAATGAAAGGAATATTATTCTTAATTATTTACAACATAACAATACACTAATACCTCGACTTGCGTGAATTCGGAGTTACTCGATTTTCAAATCTCGTCAATTCATCTTTGTCTTCCCCCCCCCCCATCACTGAAACTCAGGCGGAATCAGTACCATAGTGTGATGAAATACGTAATTTGATTGAAGAAGAATATTTTGCTAGGCAAATAAATTGGAAGTGGACAGTGATGGGGTTCACACACTGCTGGATTGACATAATCAGGAGCTGACAATAGAAATGCTTGGGCAGACATTAAAGAACTAAAATCTTTAGACCCAGTTCAATCAGAAGATCAAATGACGTTTGACAGAATTCCCACAGTTTAATTCAGGGGTATTCAACCTTTTTTCCCGCCGGGCCGCATGCACATGACAGGCATTTCACGCGGGCCGCAACATGTGGATGATGGAAAAAATACATTCACTATAAGAGCAAAGCAACATTGGATAAAGCAAAAATGATCAAACTATTAAAACTCATTTTTGACTTTTATTTTAATGCCATATTAATTTTTCAATCAAACGTATTACAAGAAGAACTTATAGGAATTGTGATAACTGTTTAGATACATAGCTAACACTTGCTCATATTTCTGACTGTCCAGCTATTCTTGCTGCTCTACAAGAAATAGGGGTGCTTTTCTCGCCAACAAACCTGTATGTGGACAATATTGCACAGATTGCCAGAACAGTCACTTGGGCTCATGATACTGTATGATTTGGTCCCGTCATGGTGGATACGACATCATCAAACATACGCATAAAAATATTTATTTTTATGCATTTTTTACCGAGGATGGGACAATTTATATTTCCTTTCATCTATGACCTAGTCTTTTGCTTACATTCTACTATTAAAAAACAAATTGATATATTTAATTGCTTGATTGGTAGAATTTTCCATTAAATTTTTAATGCATTGTTCTGCAGTAATTCAATTTCTTAGTGCAATGGACTCTGACCGGGCCATTCAGAAAAGGCCGCAAGTTGAGTATCATTGGTTCAATTGAAAAAGGTTTACAAATATATATTACAAAGAAGAGCGTCAAACAAAACTAGGAATACAAAAGTGATTGGCATGCTGCGAGGAAATTTTGCTGGAGAAAAAAAAATCTTTTAGCCGACAGACTACTTGCTAGATTTAATGAAACCTTTAACATCTCTCTCAAAATAACTATGGTTAGTGATTTTGTATTTGTTTTATCTCGAAGATTTTACTAAGATTTTTCGTCTCGGTCCCAACTAAAAACAATGGACATGCATTTACATGAGAAATTATATCCAAGCTTATCACTCAGTCCCACCTATCGCGTAAGTTCGGGGTATTACTGTGCATTGTTTAGCAATAATACAAATATAATTAGGGCTGTGGGTAGCCTAGTGGTTAGAGCATCGGACTCCAGACCGGAAAGCCTGGGTTCGATGACCGATGCCTCCAATTACCCACCGAGTACACACGGTGAACGTGCTTGTTAAATCAGTGAGTCCGAAAGTCTTGTAGGCGGTCACAGCAGAAAGCACGAGTGCAGGGGGCTGGAAAACATTCCCCTCCCCTCCAGTTCCATGCCAAAATCGTGGAGATAGGTGGTGTCGCCATCTATCGTTAAGAAGTCCTACCTGTGTCTCACAAGCTCTGGCAACTTTCATTCCTTTCCTTCAAGAAGGAAACAACAAATATAATTTTGAATATTAAATGCTTTTTATAGTAATTTTTCATATAAATACTATTATATTTTTTATAACCACATTACTTACAAGTTCGAGATTAATGGTTTACATTTTTTTAAAAAAAATTATGTAGATTCTCTCTGTTTTTCTCTCTCTTTTGTCTTTACATTTACTGAAACTAACAAACTTTATAGTCTGGTTTATAAAGTGTTTGTTTTATTAGTTATATTTTTCTTGCATTTATTCATCAGATGGCGTCACAGGCTTAAATTTTTTGAATAATTTTTGTTCTCTTTACCCCCTTATGTTAATTTTTCCTCGGACTTTTCCTTCCAGTCAATATTTTATGACCTTTTTTTGTTTTCATGTGTGTCCTCGTTTATAACTACAATTCATTTTTTGGTACTTTATCTATTTTTCCTTATGCACAATATTGTTCTCGGATATAGAGGAAAATCTCCGCTTAAGAGTGTTAATGTGCTGTTGTGTCTTCTATACTATTTACTATTGTAATTAGATTTTTGGTTTCCTAACTTAAATAAGCAGATTTATTTTTGTATTGGATATTTAGCATTGGAAGCTGTGTTGTATTTTTGTATTATTATGTATGTTTACAATCCTTTACTTTTTATAAAATCTTACTATTTTCTCTTACTTCCAGCCCAGTTGTATAGGGAAGGTTGGCTGGACTTAAAACTATGTTTAACTTACAATCTTAGTTCATAAGGCCAAGAAATTTTTGACCAATACAATCAAGATATATTTCATTTTAATTTACTGTTTTGCATTACATCCATAGCAGTTTAGTAGATCATTGTTGATGACGCGCCCACACATAGTCTGATTCTTTTTTACAAGAAATATGATGTGATCCTTTGAAACTTAAAAGATCAGAATACAAGAAAATTTATTTTGAAGTTTTAACCAAACTGTTTTAAAAAAGAAAATTTTCATTTCTTTTCAAGAGACTTCAGAAAAAAGATTTCTTTTATGAAAGTGAATGAAGTGGAATATGCAAAGACAAGGGCATTTCACTAGCTTGAACATTTCGAATTATCAATCCTGAAAAATAAAATAACCTACAGGAAATCCTTGATATACCGAGAAAAATTCCAGGGGAGTTCTATCATGCCCTATTAAAAGATATTGTTTGGAGAGAAGCACTTAAATTAAACGAAAAAGAAGGAAAAAAAGGTTTTCTAACTTCAAAGAATATGTTGGATCCCTAAGAGAAGAGATGGAAAAATCCATTGCATTTCTGTGGAAACAGAACAGAAATTGCTCTCGCAAGACGACTATAAGCAAACAAGAAAGGGAAAGAAGCATGTTGAAAGAAAATCCGAGGTAAAATGAAAATCCAAGACAGAAAGCAGATGTTTTTCGGAGAATAAATTCTAAATCTTTTTACCGAGATGTTCTGAGAGGTTAAAAGAAAATAGCAAAAGGGTTTTATTGATAAACAAATTTAGAGAGCACATAATTTGTTTTAGTAAACTTTAAAGTTCGTATGATCGGGGGGGGGGCCTTAGTAGGAATAAATTTGTGTCCCTTTCTACAGCGCAATCAATTAATAATGTTCAAATGAATATGCTTAGTTTTTGTAACATCAGAAATGTTTTCTTTATTGTATCAAATTAATGTTTAATTAACTAAAGCAGTTTTGTGTTTAGTACATCATTAATGGGAAATAGAGATTTGGAGGAATATCTCATTCCTGGGGAAAGAAAAGGAAAGTGTTTTACAC
This sequence comes from Trichonephila clavata, assembly GCA_019973975.1. NCBI lineage: Eukaryota > Metazoa > Arthropoda > Arachnida > Araneae > Nephilidae > Trichonephila > Trichonephila clavata. The sequence goes on from BMAO01012046.1 coordinate 23,637, forward strand.
TTGAAAATGTTCGTGCTTAGTGAAGGTAAAAGAAACCTGTGTGGTAAAAGAAGTGGAACAAATTTGTAAAAAGGAAATTTTATGACAAAATTATAGAATTCACTCACATTGACCTCGCGCACACACAGAAGGGTGGGAGTTGAGAGGGAAAGGGCAAATTTCCATGGGAATAAAGATATACACTCGGCAAAAGCCTGTGCAATGCCTGGCTAAATGGACGGGAAAGAAACCCATCCGACTAGTGAAGAAATCGAAGGAATTTCGAAAAAGAGAAATTTAAAATGACATATTAATATAGAAATAACAGCCATCCCTTGAAATGCTGATACTGAGAGGGGAAGAGGAAATTTATACAGTCAAGAAAGCCAGTGCAACGCCTTGCTATTATTTTAGACTTTCAGAAATTATTTACCGTTAAAAATAATGAATAGACTTAGTTTGTTGTGATATTCTTAATATTCTGGTTCGTTACGTTCATGATATTCTTAGTTCCTTTTCTTTTTATTGCTTTAAATTAATATTTTTTGAAGAAAAACTTCTTTACGCGCGCTTGACTTGGGGAGTAAGTTGGTGAATGCTAGATGAGAGCGTTACGAAAAGTGTAATCTTGCGAAGCAAATGGACGTACGCTTGACTTGAGAAGGGTTTACCATACTACCTCAACCACAACCTTGGTGGAGTGCACCAATCACCCGCTTTCACTTCAGTTCATAGCTGCAGCAAAGCCGAGCGCGGTCAATATGAAGAAGGGTGACCGCTTCGCATACCCGCATCTGCTTTTTCTACTTTTCACGAATGACAGAAAAAAGTTGTCCATGATTACTTTCAATTTCCAAAGTCTCAAAAAATTCGTGTCAGATTTGAGCGATCCCGTAATTGATTCAAGCAATATTTTTTTTCTATCAGAAACCTAGTCAAATGACGATGAAAATGTTGACGTCCCGAATTTTAATTGTATCTCGAAATTTAAGCGTAATAAATTATAGTAACAATATAATTATAGTAATAAATTATAGTAATTAAAAAAAAAACTAAAAAACACGCTTTTATACTGAATTGAAATAAACAGTAAAAAAAAAAAAACTCTTAATATAAGAATAAAATGATAAACGAGAAAATTAATGTCATTGGGGTAAAAGCGTGGGGTGTTCTATAAATATATCAAGTGTTATAGTTTCTAACTTCTATTCCGAAATGCTGAGTTAGTGTAAAAATGTAGTACAAAGCACCCCACGTTTTTACCCCAATGTAATTAATTTTTTCGTTTATCATTTTATTCTTGTATTAAGAATTATTTTTTTACTGTTTATTTTGATTCAGTATAAAAGCGTGTTTTTTAGTTTTTTTTTAAAACTTCAATTTATTTTTAATTGTTTAGTTCGATCTACAACAAAGGCATGTTTTCTAGTTTTTAAAACTATCATTTATTCATTGTTGAATTTATCCTTGAGTTTGATATTTGGAGCCGGAATTACGTGGCTGCTGGAATTAGTCTTGCTCTTCAATGGGTATTAATTAAAGGGTCTGAAGTGCATTTATTCTCTCCGTTTACGGGGCCTCGGAAGAGTCCCGTATGGTTATTAGATTCCGTCTCTATAGAACAGGTCAAACAAATAAAAGTGTGTCAAAAAGAAAAAGTAAGAATTAAAAATTTTTTAATGTACTATGTTTTTATAACGGACTTAAAAGTATAAAAAAAATTCCTCTTTTTCACATTTTCATGCATTGCCATCCACTTCTGAGATATGGTCCATCATTCAAGTCTCTAGCTCATCGGAAAGTCATGTAGTTTAAAATCAATTACAAAATTCCACCCGGACAGACATTAAAGAAAGCGAGTTAATAAAAACATGGTAATATAAAGTGTCAATCGTATTATCACCTTTAAACGTATTGCTATAATGTTAATTCGTATCATCACTTTTAAATTTATTGCTTTATAAAAATAAAAAATATTTAGCAGTTAGAACATAAATTATTTTTTTTCACAAGCACGGGGCTTTTTTTTTAAATTTTCATTTTCAGAAAAATGTTAATATTAAGGTAAGAAATTTCTAAAGCACACCCACCCTCCACTTTCTAACATACAGAATACTTTTGTTTGTTTTATTTCTATTAAGCACAAGTGTATTTTATACTTGTATATAATTAGCTTTAAATTAAAAACACTCGCTTTTAGGGTTACTCCTTATTCCTTTAGTCGCTAAATCTGGAATTAGTCGCCAAATCTGGAAGTGGTATATGGAATTGTCGCCAAATCTGATTATCGTTATTCCTGACGATCCTGGTAAGGAAAATGGAACAAAATTATGAAATTTTTGTATTGTCATCGATCCTTGACCAGTGTGCAAAATTTCGAATTAATCCGACATTTTAAAGTGGGTAAAAATCGAGTTCAAAGATTCCGTTACATATAAAAGCGTGTTAAAAATGTTAGATCAGCAGTAGTGGCAATTTATCAGAAATCAAATGATGCCTCGAATATAGTATCTTCGAACATGTACATTTTATTACGATATATTCGTGAAAAATCGATATTTGTCAATCATCATTTGGTGATATATGTGCTGCTCACTGTGTTTTGGACGATGGAACAAACATCACAATGGTAGTTGCTTACATTTCACCCGATATCACAGTTAATAATATTATAAAGTTTTTATATAAAAGATTTATGAGATTTACGGTCGAGTAGGCTCTGAAGAATTGAGAGAAAACTATCATACGTTCCCACTAATTTTAGCAGGATATTTCAATGTTAATTTCGTGTCCGAAGATGGACAACTCTTGGTAAACTTTCTACTAAAAAAATTAGAACTACAAATAAATAAAATGAATAACAACCAAAATGAGCCTACCACAAGACATGGAACAACAATCGATACAGTTTTCTCTAGATATCATTCTAATTTTCATTCGAAAACACATGTATCTTATTTCTCATACCATAAGTCTTGGTATTACAATCAACCAGATTAATTACTGATGTATCCGACAATGAAAATAATGAATAAAAATAAAAAATCTATTCAAGAATATTAATTTATCGATGAAAACACATAATAAATTTAAATATTTGTAGAAAATTGTTGTTGGTCGTATCCTTCCCGAAGGGAAGGAATGAAAGTTGCCAGAACCTGTGAGGCAGGTTGAATTTCTTTACGATAGATGGCGACACCACCTACCTCTACCTCCACAATTTAGGCATGAAACTTAAGGGGAGGGAAATATTTTCCATCCCACTGCACTCGTGGTTTCTGCTGCGACCGCCCACAAGACTTTTGGACCCACTGACTTAATGAGCACGTACTCCGTGTGTACTCGGTGGCATCGCACATCGAACCCAGGCCCTCCGGTCTGGAGTCCGATGCTCTAACCACTAGGCTACCCAAGGCTCTAAAGAAATTATTCTGTGTATATGAATATACATGTACACTGGTGTCCAAAAGTTAAGCATAAATCGTAAAATGCGAAAAACATGGAGTAAATATTCGTAAAATTATTCCAAATTTCTTGCGGATATTAAATGGGTGAAGAAGAAACATTGGGTTTATGCAAAAATTTTCAGTCGACTACATCCTGCGCAAAACACCGGCGCCTGTCGGAACGCGGAGAAACCGATTCACGCAGCATAGACAGTTCAGACAAGTTTCGTGCAACTGCTGTGCGAAGGAACGTTTTTAACCATCAAACAAGGTGAAGGATGGCACAAAGACACCAATTGGACATGTTTACGAAAGGAAGAATCGTTGGAATGCTGGAATCCTCATGATTACAAACCGAAGTGCCTCGAATTCTGAATGTGGACCAGTCTGTGATCTCAAGACTGTGGCAGAGGTTTCAAAGAACGGAAGATGTTACCCGACAACCAGTATCTGGTCAACCAAGAGTCACAACCCCTCGCCAAGACCGATATCAGGTAATAAGTGCGCTACGTCAGAGGGGCAGTACTGCCAGAGCACTGGGTTCGGCGCCACAGGAATACGAATTTCGAGACAAACTGTTTACAGGAGACTCAATCATGCTGGCCTGTATGCCAGAAGACCAGCAGTTTGCATTCCCCTGAAGTCTGCGCATAAACACGCTCGTTTGAACTGGAGTTTGAAATATCAGTATTGGAGTGTGGGAGAGTGGGCCAATGTGATGTTCAGTGACGAGTCCCGGTTTAGTCTGAGTAATGATTCTCGGCGGATAACGATATGGAGAGAGCGTGGAACACGTTTTGAACCAAGAAACATAACGGAAAGACATGATTTTCCATCAAGGGGAGTAATGGTATCGGCAGGCATCATGGTGGACGGCCGCACAGACCTCCATTTCTTTTACACGGGGTCTGTGAATGATCAAAGTTACAGAGACGAAGTTATTGAGCCTTATGTTCGCTTGTTTCGAGGTGCTGTCGGTCCTGACTTCATATACATGGATGATAATGCGCCATGTCACCGAGCGGTGCTGATTGATGACTTCCTTGAAACAAAAACATCCAGCGCATGTCGTGGCCTGCGAACTCCCCTGATTAAAATCCTATCGAGCATGTATGGGATATGCTCGGAAGACACATTGCAGCTTTTTCGTACGCACCAAGCTCCGTTACAGCACTGAAGAGAGCTCTCCAAGAAGCTTGGAACCGTTTGAGCCCACAACTCCATCATCTCATAGAAAGTATGGTAAATCGCTGTGCAGCGTGCCTTGATGTCAGAGGTGACCACACGCCTTATTAAACTGCAGCATCAGTATTTTATTTAATGTTTTCTTTCATTTTTTCTTGAAAGTGTGAATCATTGCTATGCTCAGTTTTCTTTCAAACTGCTACTTTGGATAGTAAAATTAATTATTAACATTCTTTTGATTTGCTTCCTTATTTTATATCCATTTTACACTCGCATATCATGTTTCCCGCCATTCTGATTTACAGTTTCTTCTTTATTATTCACACAGTTATCAATTATACTTAACTTTTGGACACCAGTGTATATATTATACATATGTAAACATATATATGTACATACATATAGATGGAGCAAGTTTTACTTCAGTCGTGTGGTCTAAAGCACACTCAGGGCAGTAACAGGAGGCTTTCAAGGTGCTATTATTTTCTTCTTAGATTGCCTGGAAGAAAGAAGCTCAGTATTCAAGAGGTTTTGTATTTCTTACAGTACCTTTCATCTGAAGGCAGTGTTGCACTAACAGATGCCTTTTCAGATCCAGGAAACAATCTACTGGTCAGATTCTAAAGAGGACGATAAAGAGATTGAACAAGACCCAGAGTCCAGCAGCTCATGTTCAAAAAATACAGTTCCTACACCAGGAAGTCGGAACCTCTCACAAAAGTCACAACGTGTAATATATTTTTTGTGTATTAATGCAAAGAAAAGCTGTTTCTTTAAATATAATCGAATTGTTTATGTTTAAAACCTGTTTTTATGTGTAAAAAGTAAGTACAGAATAAAATTTTTATAATTTTCCAAATTTTTTTTGTGTGTGTGCTGTAAAATATTAGCGTTCTCTGGTTATTTAGCATTTTTAAGAGGAAAAACTGCGTTTAAAAGTAATACGGTCTTTTTGTATTGTGAGAGTATTTTAGCTCTTTGTGGCACGTAATTACCGATTTAATCAATTAGATTTAATGGAATAAATTTCCTAAATTTGAGCATTTTATTTATGTATATCCTTTAATTTTCAATGTAGAGACTCAAAAAAATATCGCATGAAAAAAAATTACACTTTAGACAAAGTGTTAAAAGAATTAAAATGTGAAATTTTGCAGCACCCAACTTATTCATCGGATCTTTCGCCAAACGAACTTCAATTTTTTAAAAACATTTAGAGTAGTTTCTAAGGACTGTGTAGAGTACGAAAATGAAAACCATTTCAAAAACTCCATGTCAGCGTTTTTTTATTCAAAAGTTTTTTTGAAAAAAGGCATCCATGCCTTCAGATCTCATTGGGAAAAATGTAAGGAAGCATATTTTGATTAATAAACAGATTTTGAAAAGAGATTTGCAGTTATATATATTGATTTAAAAATCCGACATTCCGTATGTACCAACCTAATATGTATGTTTGTTGAGTATGCAGATAAAATGGATTATGCGATATATATCTTGGACAGTTCAGGGTTAATACTGACCTTTCACAAGGAATTGGAATTGAATGTCAGCCTCTATTTTTTAAATCGAATAAAATTTGCTTGAGTCTGATTTTTTGAAAAATAACGTAGCAATAATTGTACACAATATTTTTGCATGTATTTTGTAACGATAACATTTTCAAAGTTTCCTTTTAAACAAAGCTATTCCAAATAAGATGAATTTTTTCAAAAATTGTCTCACTATATGTAACAATAAAAATTGAACAATATATTGTATTTTTTAAAAAGAAACGTAACACATTTGAGAAAAAGTCACTCAATACAATAACACATGCACAAATCTTATCCAAGAGCTTACTTACCTTGTCCATTATTATTTTATCCATTTTTGATAATTTTAAGTTGTCAAAAAAACCACAAAATGTCTCACATTTCATATACACTATCCCCAATAGTTTATCACAAAGAGAATAGACGACAATGAATGTTCTTCTTGTCAATATTAATTTTATGCAACTATAACAGAGTTGGATAAAGCTAACAGAAATATTTTCCTGTTGCTGAATAATTTTTTTGTTCCTCCAAAGCCAAACACAAAGTAGAGAATTTTTCTTATTGTGATTGAATCGAGTGCATTAAAAATATAACTGATTCATTAAATACGTTGACATTAGGAATCTTTCGAGCAAGTTCATTGATAAAATCTTGATTGCCTTAGGTCTCTCAAGTTTCCTTCTCTATGATTCCCTCTATAACAGGTGGAAATGCAACAATTGTTGGATGGATCAACAAGCAAACATTCCATCAGTTATAGAAATGAAATTCATCTAATTAAAAAGGAGTATCATTCGGATTAGTAACAATGTAAGATGGATATGAGAAATAAAACTTCTTTTTCCGTTTATTACACAACTATAGTTCAAACATTCCTAAATATTTTTCTTTTTCATTCCGTTCAAGTAAAAAAACTACACAAAAATAAAACTGTTTCTCTTCAATGAAATAGAAATTTTTTTAACCAACGGGTGGACTAGAAACAATCCATCAATTGCTCGTTAACATTGACACGACAATCTATAAAAAATTTCTCGAATATCAGAAAAAAAAACCCGAGGAGCATGAATCAAGGAGCGATTCTGGAGCGAAAATACTCGCAACTGAGTGCGACTCCAGAAATCCACAGTTCGTGATTGAACATAATTCTCCAAGAATAAATCCCCAAGGACCACGTGACTCTCGAAACAGAAGAAACGGCAAGCCAATCACGTGATACGGGTCACCAGGTAATAACAGCACGCACTCGAGCGATTTAATATGCATAAATATCCCAGTGGGTGGAGTGGGATTGAGAGTTACCGCTGATAAACTTCACTTGCGGCCTTTTTTAATCACTTGCAAAAGGGTCAAAACCCGAGCGGACACGCGAACTGGACTTCAGCCTCCGAACCTGTAGCTCTTTCTTCCTGGTGACCCGTGTCCGGTTGTGATTTTGGCCGGACCTCCTTCAGACGTGACCATTTAAATGAAGTATAGTCTATAGACTTCGGTCATCAGCAGACGTCTGGACTAAAAAGATCCTGCTGAATGGAAGGTTTTGGGTTGCAATTGCTCTTTTCAATTTCCAGAAAATAGTTTTTTTAGGATGGGGGGGGGGCTCCTATAATTTTACAGAAAACATGAAATACAGTGGTACTTAAGTATGGCATTTCTTTCGATTCTCAAAATATCTCACTTCTTATTGTTAATGTATTAATCCTGCCAAAAAAAAAAAAAAAACTGTAAATTTTTAAGTACATTTTTCTTCAAGAAACGTATCGTTGGAATTCTTGTGTTGTAAAGAATTACTTTTTTGTATTCAGAATATTTATAATTATGTGCAGAATTCATTTTGAACAAGAAAGGAATTTCCTTTTCTTAGGACAAAACCAAGAGAAATTTTATTTTAGTTACTTTTTATTAAATAATTACAATTATAATATAAATATGTACATACATATGACAGTATCACAATATTAAGAGGCAATTTTCCCCATTTTTCTTTCTATATCTGTCGTTAGACTTAATTTTATTTGTTACTATTTATTCATAAATTAAATTTAATTATTCCAATAAAATAATATAGCGAAAAGAAATCACATTCTCATAAGTTAGGTCATCCCAGGGGGGATTCGAACCCACGACCTTTAGAATAGAAGTCCAACGTGCTATCCATTGCGCTACAGAGACACAACGAGCGATTTTACTTCTTATATATGGTATTGGGCTATTATTTTTGTTAGTATTTATTCATTAATAAATTCAATTATATTGAATTAATATTTGAAAAAAATATATTAACGTCAAGTGTCATCCACTACAAGTTATAAAAAAATGTATTTGAAATTGAGTGGATAGATAGCGCTCGCTCCACCTTTAAATAGGCTTATTTACCCACAAATCCTTACGCGATGATAAAGAGTTCGCTCTATTTTTATTTCTTGCTCCCTTAATTTTAAAGCTAATCTTTTCAAACCTGACATGTATATATATATATATATATATGTATATATACATATATATATATATAATATATAATATATATATATATACATACATAAATATATATTGGGAGAATGTGAACTAATAGTATGAATTGAAAAAGAAAGGCCCCTGCATTCACCTTTTTGCTAAAATATAGTATAATATTTTCTCCACAAAAATTGTAACAGACATATATACTTTTCGGGTGCCAGGAATTATTTTCCTAACCTATTTAAGCAACACGAGTTATAAAAAAATATCCTTGATTTAAGAGTTTTTACAAATTTTTTGGTTACCTTCTATGTGTGTGTAGGATGTAAAACAGTTTTTGTGCTCAAAGTAATACAAAAGGCTAAGCATTTAATTTTTTAAAGAAAAATTCATGAAGTGATTTTAAAATGCTACTCTTATAATAATTGACGCACACTTATAAAACTTGATATTAACAAGTTTGTAAAAATATAGGCAGTTAGTATGGGTTTGGTGATAATATGATTAATATTCGCCAAATACTCACTTTTTGAATGCTCAATGAAATCTCTATGAAAAATGAATAAATTATAAAATCGAATGCTTTATAGAAAACATTGCTTTCATTTAAAATCCATGCCAACTTTTGTTATACACACACTGGCAAATGAATTAGAAACCTTTGAGAAATGCATTTGAATGCGTGCTAGGGGTGAAGTAATCAAATGTGTTTTTTATGACCTGGGTTACCCAGAAAGGTTAGAATGCTACCATATAAGCAAGGTGCACGAGTGCTTTTTACGAAGAATGAAGTTAAATGGGGAAAACAATAGATCTTTTATCCTTTTAAAAAAAGACTTACGGCTGATACCAGTTTAGCAGGATCCTCGATTTCGAAAACAACAAATCTCCGTAGATTCTCAAAAGCAATTACACTCAATTAAAAAAGAAAACACGACGCAGCATGAAAGAGTTGTTCGATAGAGACAAAAATTCGTGGGTAGAAAAATAATGTACAAAATAAAAAATGATTAAAATTTCAGAAAAGTTCAATGATTTATTTCAGAGTTACGTTGTTAGAAAGTAACGAACTCATTAAGATGTTGACCCAACTCTAGCTTGGATTCTAGATTCCACACGACATAGCATAGAGTGATAAAGCACCCTGATGTTTTCCTGTGGTATTTCTTGCCAAATTTGCTTCAATTCTCAGGCCAGGTCATCAACATTCCTTGGTAAATGCAGTCGTTTTCCATCATATCCCAGACATGCTCCATTAGGGAGAGATCTGTCTGGCCCAGGAAGTGTTTGACAAGCTGTAAGACAGTTCATAGCAACACGTGCCGTATGTGGTCTGGCATTATCTTGCTGAACTATTAGGCCAGGGTACTGCAAAAGGAACGGTAGCAAAACGTTCTCAACACACAGCTGTCGTCAACGTACCGCTGTGCTGTGCCTCTAATGACGACCAAAGGGGTTCGTCTAACTAAAGGAATGACACTCCAGGCCATAACTACTGGTTGAGAGCCTGTGTAGAATATTGAAAGTAGGATCGGCACGCTGCCCTGGGCGTCTCCAGACACGTCTTCAGTGATCGTCAGGATACAGCTGGAAGCCGGATTCGTCGCTAAACACTATACGTCCCCAGTCAGCAGGACTTCAACCTCATCGAGTAATCATTGTAATCTGGCTCGTCAATGTGTAGGCGAGAACGGAAGGTGGCGTAGCGGACGACACGAGCGTAAATTTCACTCTATCAGCCATCTGTGTATGGCCATGGTGGAGATTTGTATGTGGGTCGCACGTCTGATGTTGATAACGATGAATCAGAAGGGCCACATCGCTTCGAACCATATGACGAGTGATTCTCCGATTTACCCAACCAGCCTCTTTCAATCCAATGATACAAACTTTTTCTAACTCTGACAAGTGCTCGTAATGAGCTCGAATTCTGCGGCGAGGACTTTTTTTTCAGTCGTTGAGAGGTGGTGTCCTAAGCCGCAGCAGAAAATTTGACCATCGGATTGCGAAGCGTTTCTTGTAGACACCTTCTGAGAAAGCAGTTCCGATGCGCTGTAGCTCCCCCGCTATTTATTCATTAGACACCAAATTTTAATCGTTGGGTACAAATGTTTTTGCATACGAATTTTCATTACAGTCTGTCCCCAAAAGCCCACGTGTAGCTGAACAGTGGGACGTTAATATTCACTCACTCACTCATTCATTACAACTTCTTGGTGCGTTATTTTTGAAGTGAAAACTTCTTTAGCGGCGTTGGACACTTTTTGGTAGGGGAAACTTTTATGGGTTCGCGTCACCGACATGCTCTGATTGGCGCATGCGCAGTGTGCTGTTCGCCTTAGAAACTTTTAGGATGGGTGAAATCTCGTGCGTTCGCGTCACCGACCTGTTTATAGCAATATATCTGTAGCTATATAGCTGGCGTATAATGCTGTGTATATCTTATAAGTGAAATTGAATGGATTTGGTGAAAAGTTCAATGTATATATACTGTGCATTGTTGAAATAGTGTTTTTGTTTGATTATTATTTGAAGCGTTTAATTGAAGAATCATTGTGCGGTATAATAGTGAGTACTAAATAAATAAACTAATATTTTTAAGATAAAAAATAAATAACAGAAAATTATTTCAAAAACTCGTATTTATTTTGGCGTTTGAAATTTTTATATTTTTTAAAACTATTTTAAATCATCGTATTTATTCTGGCGTTTGAAAATTTTGCATTATTTATTTTCCTATATTTAACATCTGCAATGCATCACGCAATCTGGATTAGTATTTCACAGTAGATTAGACGTTTTCTTACTACTGTGGTAAAACAGATTTCTAGTTATTCAATCATATTTTTATCGTGGATTTTGAAATTAAAAATTTCATAAAATCTAATAACTCAAGATTAATATGTTGAAGTTTAAAATATGGTTATTATTGCAAATAAGCATCATAAAAGATCAACAAGTCATCGAGAGGATCTAACGTTAGAATTGAAAAGGTTACAAAACAATACACTACAAACAGTAACCAGAACTTTTCTAGAATTCATCTCCAACAAGAAAGGATTATCGATATTTTCATTCAATTGTCAAAGTTTGCTTGCGCATGCAGCTGACCTAAAAATGATGCTATCCTAAGAAAGTCAAATGTTCTACTTTTCTCAGAAATTCGTATGAAAAACGAAGAATTGCTATTTCAATCGAATTGTATTTATATTTTGTCATGATCTTGTAAAGGCCGTAATATATTTGAATAATAAAAAAACCATATAAACACGCGTATAATCGTTGCTCGGAGTGTCAATAGATGTGAAAATCAGACTGAAGTTGATAATTTTAATTCAAACATTATGAAATTTCAAATTTTAATACTAAAAGTTCTAAGTTTTCACTTCTATCGGCAGTCTCTATTTTTTTTTTTATTTTTTTTTTTTAACATTTATAAATTCCGTGCACCACCGAACGTATAACACGGGGGTAAACAACACAGTCAGAAGAAAGGATTACAACACAAACATCCATGCCTTCTCCGGGATTCGAACCCAGTCCCTGCGGCACCGCAGTCAGCTTCACTGACCACTATACCGGATGGGCGGCTCGGCAGTCTCTATGACTGCCCTTTTTATTTTTTTAGTTATAGATTGTATATCAAACGTTTTTCAAAAGTTGGAATCAGAACCGCCACTCCTTCTCTAGAAGGCGTAGCTGCGGTTTAAGCACAGTTTTTTTGAGAGTGTTATTCCTAGTACCACTGAAGATCCGCCGTGTAGGGAAGCGATGCACGTTAAATCTGTCGAGAGCTCAAATGTCCTCCCGTTGGTGTGGTGTGGTAGTTAGGAGAGGGGGGTGCCAGCTCAGGTGTCGTCCGCGTCACTTGACCATGGTTCAAAATTACGCGGACCGTCGCCAAAAGCCCTCGTGTAGCAAATCAGTGCGACGTTAATATTCTCTCACTCTCACTTCAGAGTGTTATCGGCGTTATTTTCAACGAATTACACGACAGAACGGGGAATCTACTGTGCTTCAACTGACACACAAAATCGTCAAACAAGGATCATCCCAACAGATTTCAGCACGAACCATGCGCAGAGAATTACCGAATACATAGTCGGGTGACTGTGGGGAAATCACTCATTTCTGCTCGAAATGGAAAAATGTTTGCAGCGCTATCGGGAAAGAAGACACTAGACTTTGAAGATTCTAAGAACAAGTAATGTGGTCGGACGATTATTTTGCAATGATGGAGTGAGTGAGTGAGGGAATATTAACGTCGCACTGTTCAGCTACTCGAGGGATTTTGACGATGGACCTCGTCATTTTGATCCGTGTTCAAGTGACGAGGATGAGACCTGAGTTGGCACTCCCTCTCCTAATTACCACACCGCACCAACGGGAGGACGTTAGAGCTCTCGACAGATTTAACGTGCATCACTCCCCTACACGGCGGGTCTACAGCGATACTAGGCTCGAACTCATGACACGCCGGCCACGAGTCCGTTACTTTGACCACTAGGCTACTGCGGCCACCCTTTCATGGAGTAGAGATCTGCTGTGAACGGATTTCACGTTGAGAGGACTTAACGGTAAATATTCCCACTTTTGAACTTTTACACCCACATATTTGAAATTCCATTGAAAAGCTCCTTGAATATCTAATTATGACAACATTGGAGTCTTCGGAACATCTATACATAGGATGCTCTCACATCAATTTTCAATAGCTATGAATTGGCATTTGAATAAAATAATACCTACGATATCTGAGTGTATTTAATTGATTTGGGTTGTGTATTTTAATTCAAATGCATGACGTCATAATAGACGGGTTACATTAACGTTGCACTATAAACCTACACGAGGCAATGGACTTGATATTTTTAAACCATAGTGAAAAGACGAGGACGACACCTGAGTTGGCACTAAAATTCCACATCAATGGGAGAACGTTTGAGCCTCAACAGATTCAGTGTGCAGCAGTCCCTCTACACCATAGGTTCCCAAACCGTTTTGTCTCATAGACCCCTTGCAAGGTTTTTCGATATCGGGTAGACCCCTGCTTATCTAATATTGAATTTTTGCAAATTTTTCAATTTAAATGTCTTTTTCACAGCTGATGCTACTACTTCCTTTTAAAAAATTAAATTTCTAATTGTAGTGAAGTAAGAGTTTAAAACTTAAGCACATGTTAATGAATTGAGTTCAATTAGAAAAAAACATAAAATAACTGAACAACAAACAAATGCTTTTTAATGAGAGGGATGAATCTGGTGCTTCAATTACAAATTTTCAACATTTAGTATATCAATCTAGTCAGGTCTAAACCTAAATCTCCTTTTTATTTTAGTAAGTGCACAGTTTTTTTTTTTTTTTTCATTTTTGAGATTGGCAAACCTTCTAAAACTCCAACTTACTAGGAAAATCAATAAAATAATTTTTCTAGATATTCCGTAATTCGCGACAAATAACAGGCTTTTTTTTAAAGCTAAAATTTTTGATATCCGTTTTTAAATTTTACTTCAAGATCTTTTTAGTGCCTATTCTGATCAATTCCTATTTTAATATGACATTTTTTCTCAATGCGACAACAGTAATTCATTATCTACTGTGGTATTACTATAAAAAAAGCAGTCTCAAACCTACTTTCAAAATCTGAGTAAAAGGCATCTAAATATTAAACGTAGGTTAAAATGACCTGAAGAGATTATCTGCGACAAATTGAGAAAATTCGCGACGTCCAATATTATACTTCTTTAGCTTAATTCTGGAATAAAATGCTGCAACGATCTTTGTCTTGATAAAATGTATGCTGTCACCTAGTAACCACAAATTAACCTCACTAAATTTAGTAAGTAAATCAGTTAAATTGGTAAAATTTGGTTTTCCTACTAGATCAAATTGTTTTTTAAAGATTAAAGCCCCGATCTGGTTTAACGAAAGTCCCTATCATAGACCCCCATTTGCATCTCATAGACCCCCAAATTATTTTTTCGCTGGCATGGACCCCTAGCAGATCGTCATAGACCACTTTGGGAATCACTGCTCTATACAACGGGTCTTTAACGGTCCTGGGTTCGAATCCATGACACGACAGCAAAAAATCCTTTACCTTGACCACTGGGATACCGCGCCCACAATGATAGAGAAGAAAAAAAGCCCAAATAATGCATTCTATGATAAGATCTTCATTTCATTTTATGTCATTTACATCAATTCATTAAAAGGAAAGATATTCACTTGAAAGATGGGCACTTGTCTGAGAAACTTGTTGACCTGTGGTATCCTGGAGGTCTTGCCGTACAGCTGATCTCCATACCCGTCCAGCACTACCTGTTCCAATTTTTCGAGGGCACCCAGCTTCAGCCACAGCGTGATGGGGTCTTCACTCACAGCCGCCATGGCCCAGTGCAGCCGCTCACTGCTCCTATGGACCAACACCCTCCATTCGCACAGAATGGCACCTCCTCACTCCGCGGTGGACAGCACTGAAAAGAAAACACGGTCATTATTATTCAAGATATACAAACAAGTCATATGAAACAAATTTAGAAGTCAATTTCTATTTAATTGAACAAAGAAATTTTTTTATTTTAGTTACTTTGTGTATTAAATAATTACAACTAATACAAATATGCCTATACTTGTGACAGGATCACAATATTAAGTGGCAAAACACCTTTTAAATTAGCATAAAAAACTTTTTATCCACTTTAAATTGTTTTTTTAAATAAAAGTTGAATGTAATAGGTCAGAATTCATCTTAAAACCAGATCTTAAAAAGCATGCTGACGTCTAACTAGCGCGTGATTATTTAGTTCAAGTTGAATCTTGATCACAAATTCACAAGAATTTATTTTATTCAGTGGTTCTGCCATCAAGAGGAATGATATCACAACTGAAATATATCCCTTAAACTACAGTTAATTACTGAAATTTAATTAATTAATTAATATTTGGTGAAAATTTATTAAAAAACAGTAAGCGCTATCTACTACAAGTTTAATAAAAAAATGTATTTAAACTAGAGTGGATGAATAAAAAGTAGTTTATTAACGATTCAAAATTTGAACAAGATACATAAATAAATATGTATTGGTGAACTAATTGAAAAATATTGATTATGACATGTACTTTTAATGATTCTTATCTGCCTTTTTATAACGATTCTTTCCAGTTGGACTATTCGGAAAGCGAAAGCTGTGCCGATTTTCAGTGCCACTTCAAAGCAAATGAATTAAATTTTGGTATTCAGATATGCAAAAGTCATTTACTTCTACTATTTTCATTGCTTTCTACACCAAGAAAAGATTTCTGTCTTTCTAAAAGTTTTTAGGCAATGGAGAAAGAGCTATATTTATGTCAAATTATAAAACAGCATGAGGGCTATCGGCGACGGACCTCGTAATTTAAACCTCGGTCACGTGACGAGGACGACACTTGAGCTGGCATCGCCTCCCTAAGCTACGTCATCGCGCCCAACAGGAGGAATTTGAGCTCAACAGACTTTACGTCAGGGCTTCTCAAACTTTCAATACTTGCGACCCAATTTTCAATCATAATTTTTATCGCGCCCCCTTATAAAATAATAATGTATTGAACGCAATAATAATGCATTTCGACGCTAAAGCTGCAATACGATCTTAATTATAAACCGTACAAATTAACAAGATACTCATTAAATTTTGTATAGGTTACTTTAAAGTAATATATATTTTAACCTTTTACACGCCAATGTTCCAATATTAGAACATCAAAAAAAACTTTGAAATTTTCTGAAAAATTCAATTTTATTCATATTGTTCATTAAAATTATTTTGAAGGCAAAAAGTATGGATTAATTTTTTGAAATTGAAGTATTGTGTTGCTAAATTAAATAGTCTCTCTGAGAAAAAATTCTAAATAATGCATTTTTTTCTACTTTTGATCGGGCAAAATTAAAAAATTCATATAAAACTCAAAATTTAAAAAAATATTTATATTATTTGGTAAAAGTAACTAAAAATGATCATTTTAACTGTAGACTGCAAGATATCATAAAAAATATCGTTATTTTTTTTACTATAGGTTTTGAAATTTCAATGTTCCAAAAATGGAACATTGGCGTGTAAAGGTATACTTTTTCACACAATGCAGTTATTACGTTCACAGTTCCACATAAGAGTAGGAAAAGGTTTCTGAACGCTAAAAACTTATAGTATGTGTCGGAAGAAAATATTTATGACTTGACTTTCGCTTCGGCTCCCTCTCTCAACTCCCTTTCAACCGTTTCTGGACAATCTCAAGTGAATTTCTCAGCTGCAGCAAAAGTAACTACCATGTGCGTTTGTTGATAGTTACATGTAGCGTATGTCTTATTTGGAGAAGAAGGTCACATAATAAGGTTTTATATTATTTTGTGTTACGTCAGTTAGTGAATATCCATTACGCTGATAAGATGACGCATTCATAGCCATTCCGGACTGTAGAAGAGGCTTTGGAATATTTTCATACACAATCAGATGAAAAGAACATATTAGTATTTGTCCGTTTCCCTTAGAAGAAAGTGGGTGATTTACTAACGAGGAAGATATCGATGAAGATACTTTTCAGTCTGTTGAACCAGTATATGTTTGTTGCAAAATCGAAATTTCTGCAAGTATAGATGATGATGAAATACCTCCTGTATGTCAGAAAAGCACAACGAAAAAATGCCTCAAGTGCGAAAAAAGATTGCTTGAGAAATGTTTTCCTAGCTATACATGGACAATAAAAATAGTTTAGGACATAAAAAAACACATATAAGAAAAAACAATAATACATTCTGTCTTGTTGTTATAGTTGTTGTTGTCGTGTCCTTCCCGCAGGGAAGGAATGAAAGTTGACATTGCCTGTGAGACAGGTTGGACTTCTTAACGATAGATGGCGATACCACCTATCTCCACCTCCACAATTTTGGCATGGAACTGAAGGGGAACTACTGATGTTTTCCTTTATTGTTTCTAATAAGTGATTGTAGTTTTCTGAAATGTATAAATTCCTGTGTATAAATTATATATTTTCAACTTAATCTGCTTTATTTTGGAATTATATTTAAAAGTTTACTTCAGATGTGGCGCAAACAGGGGACACCCATCAGGGAACCTGCCTATACATGCCCCCATCGGGGTACATTTAAAAAACTCTGCAGGGAAAAAACGATAGATTTCTCTCGTTCACACGCAAACTTTTAGTTCTTTCCCCCCATTTTAATTTTAGATTTTTTTTAGTTCCATTTCAATAGTTGATTTCATGCCACTCCCCCCCCCCCCCGAAAAGTGGGGGGGGGAGGGGTGAATGATGAAACTCCGTTGGGAAATGTTTAATGACACCACTTGTTAAGATACTACTTCTTAAAAATGTATATAATAACTGATTTTTGAATTTAAATGTCATTGGTCGTACTCTTAAAAAACATGTGAAAAAACTTAATGGTACCCGCCAATGTTCCATTTTTGGAACATGCTAAAAATCTTAAACAAAAATTTTTTTTTCAATTTTTTTTTCTTTTATAGATTTTATGTTTCAATTTTAATTCGATTTTTATCAAAATTTAGTTTATGTTACCTTTCAATCATAGTGTGGCGTTTAAAAGGTTAAGTAAATTACTTTACAGTAACAGGATAATTATTATATGTTAAATTGGGACAGATTACAAAACGATATTTAATAAAAGATTTATTCCCACCCTCATGTGTTTCTAAAAGTACAAATGTCATTCGAAAAAGAGTCTAGCCCAGCGATACTCAACCTGCGGACCCCCGGGCCTTTTCAAGTGGCCCAGTCATGGCCCATTTCTCTGAGAAATTCATTTAATTTTGAAAATTTGGTGGGAAATTCTTTCTTAAAACATAAAATGTATCAATTTTGCTTTTCGTTGTCGATGTCGTTTGGGTGCGAATTGATATTTTGCTTTAATTAGTGATAATAGACAACAGTGGAGTAGCGACCATTTTATGAGTGCGACTAATTTTTTAACTATTTTTCATATCTTGCAAGAGAAACTATTCGAAGAAAATAAATTGTTTCAAGACGATTGGGAATTTTTTAGTGAAAAGCAAGCATGGTTCAGTAATTGTTTGATTTGTCACGAAAATGTATTTAAAAAATACCAATAAACAGGAATCAATCAATGACACTTTCTCGAAGGTCTCTTTCAAGAGATGATAAATTAGCTTTTTTGAATAATTTGTACAGCGGCAAAAAATATTTGTCAGTGGTAATATCTCAGGTATAACAAAGGCACCCTATGAAATTTGTTATATCATTGGTTACCATATGAAACCGTTTACTGATACAGAAATTGTGAAAGAGTGAATCTTAAATGCTTTCACACAATTTAGAAAACTTCAGTGACAAAAATAAAAAATATAAAAAATAATAACTAAAAAAAGGAAAATAGGAGTAATAATAATTCGATCAATTTCCACATTTCAAATTTTCTATGCTATCGTGATCTTTTTTATAAGACATTTCTCCCCTCCCATTAATCCTCATGTTGCGGCCCACATGAAATAGCCATCATATGCATGCGGCCCGCGTGAAATAGCTAATACGTGTATGCTGCCCGGCAGAAAAAAGGGCTGAGTACCCCTGGTCTAGTCTGTTGCTCTCTATCATATATCAATCACATTTAGCATTATCGCGAGCGTTTGCGTGAGTCTGGACAACGTATCGGACGTCTGCGAAAAACATGTAGAAACGCTGTACTTCGTGCAATTCCAGTCAGTTTCGGTGGAGGCGATACTTTTATGCTACCAAATTTATCTTAAATGTGCATTTTATAATTTGCAGGCGCTCGCGCACGTTATTGTAATTCATAGTATTAAGTATTTACGGTAGTAGATTAAAACAAAACCATAGATACACTTTTAAGTTGTAAGCGAACATTCAACGATAATAACGTATCAAGTAGTCAGACGAGCATGATTCCGAAAGTTAAATCAAGGAAATATTCTCAAGAATATTAAATTTTGAATTTACCACTACTGAAGTAAATGCAGAAAACGAAAGCCGCTGTGTTGTTATATGTTAAAACTTGCAAATCTGAAGATCAACATGTGGAAGTTGTTTTTAAAACCATTGAAAATCATTAAACTATGCTGGCAAAAAATTTTAAAAAGTATTTTCTTGCTGAGGTCACTTGATAGCAAGTTACGAGTGGGTTAGGGATCCATTTCAAAATACTTCAGAAGGGCTCTCCATTGTCGAAGAAGAAATCTTAATAGATTTTACATCCAGTAGCGAAATTAGAAGTCATTTTTGTAATAAATCGCTCTTTGAATTTTGGGCAGAGGTTGATGATGAATTTTCGACAGTGAAAACAAAAGCATTTCGTATACCATATTACCCCATTTTCAACATCCTATCTTAGTGAAACCGGATTTTTTGCGGTGGCTGCTTTGAAGACAAAGTATAGATCTCAGCTAAATATAGAAAAATTAACTCAAAGTGTCAGTTTCTAATATCAAGTTTTCCTATGAAAAATTTTGCTCTGCAAGAAGAGCCCATGGAAATCACTAATAATTATTAAAATTTAGTATTAAAAATTAGTTAAAAATACCTTGTGCAGTGTTGATACATTAAAAGTATACTGGTTCAAGTACGCGCTCTTTGCACGAGTTAATTTTTTTAAAAAAAATAAAACATTATTCATGATATAATAGCTGCATTGCAATGAGGGTAAAACCAAGTACGCGACAATGCACACAAAAATGTAAAATGATTTTGTTAAATGAATGGTTATATTGTAAATAGTTTTAAATGAACTTTAATTTTAAGCCTCGCAGAATTTGAATTTAGAATTAATGTTAAATAATGAAAAAGAATATAAAATTCCATTGAAGAATAATTGTTTTATTTTTAATATTTAATGCGAGAAGACTTCAAAATGTCTTAATCCGGGAGCAGGCCCCACTCTATACTAACGTTAATGATCATGCAGGGACTCAGTCACACCCCAATCCTTTTTTTATAATTATTTTTATTGTACACCAGTGATTCTCAAACTTTCATTATTTGCCACCCAATTTTCAATCATAATTTTCCTCGCCCTCCCCTTCTTGCAATAACCCTACAATAACAATATATTGAATGCAACAATAATGTACTTTGCGAAAAAGCTACAATAAGAATTTAATCATAAACCTTACAAATTATCAAGATAAGTGTTAAACTTTTTATATAATTTTGTTCACGATACACATGAGAGAAGAAGTTATTAAACTTTTTCTTAACTTAGTATTGAGAGATTAGTTTTGAAATGCAATGTGCAGTACTCATACATTTTATGTGTATTATATTAATGTAAATGTGTGTGTTTTATTTTTTTATTATGTCAGAATGTATTTTGTTTGCTTCCTTTCAAAAAATTTGTAATTTTTAAAATCTTTTATTTTCGACATGCTCGCGCCCCCTTCGTTGGGTTATCACGTCCTCCAAGGAGGGCGCGCCCCACAGTTTGAGAAGCGCCGTTGTACACGATAAAAGTCGTAATTCCAATGAATAATTTAATTAAGAGAAAATATACTTACTTACTTTCAAAGATTTTTCAATTTTTCTTTGATAATTTGAGAAAAAAATCAAATAAAACTGAACTTAAATGATTCAAATGTACATGACCTTAATAAAGGACACAAATCAATTCAGTAACATTATATAAATGTTATTTGCAGGCAAAACTGTAATATTTTGTTCAAGTTATTGTAGTTTTACTGTCCTTGATGATCGACAAATAGCATGTTGAACATTTTCTTGCTTATATCTTTTTGATAGGGCGCAGTGTGTCTTATGGTCACTTATGGCTTCATGTTTTAGTTGATGAAGTTCTTTAGGAAGCATTTGAAAATTTTCCTTGGGTTTCGTGTTCATCGCTTTTCTCAAATGAACTTTCGCTAGCATTAGTAATATGCATTATATCATCAAGTTCGCCCTTTGTTTCATCAGGGGTGAAAATTGAATTAAATCTTCGAACGCAAATTTTTTAAAACCAAAGACTAAGACTTGTGCTATTAAGAAGAATTTTAAAGATTTATATAAGTTAAATTGTAATGGTATAATGTCTGAAGAATAGAGTGGTAAGCTGGTATATTGCAATCAAACTGCAAGTTTTATTTCATAAGTTAAATACACACGAGACCTTGCTCCTTCCGTATGGAGCACAATGGTCTTAGGACTTATTAATCAAGGGCGTGAATGGATACTCAAGTGTTGTTCCATAAACGAGACTTAAAATTATACGATCTAACACCAATAGCCCTTAACAGTGCGACGTTCCTCAGTCCTGGGATGTTTTCATTTACAGACTTGAATTCGGCTAGTTTTGACTTCGAATTCATTGTCTGGTGGTTCGATAAATTGGTACATTTTTCCAATCACAGGAAATTCAACAGATTTCCATATTTCATCATACGCAATTGTAATAAAAGGTGTAACACTTGGGCCTTTTTTATAATTCCAAATATTAGTTCACAGTCTCCCTATATATGTATATATATATATATATATATATTTATATATATATATCTTGTTAACAAATTTTCAATCGTTAATAAAATACTTTTTATTCGTCCATTCACGTTCAAATACAATTTTTTAAACTTGTGGTAGATGAGACTTGATGTTAATTCAGTTTTTCAAATATTAATTCATTAATTAAACTTAATTAATGAATAAATAGTAATCAATACAAATTATAGTCCAACATACAGAAGGGAAAATCACTCGTTGTGTCCCTATGGATAGTGCGTTGGAGTTGTAATCCAAAGGTCGTGGTTTGGAATCCTACCTGGAATGGCCTAATATCTAAGAATGTGATTTATAAAAATAAAAAATAAAATAGTAGCACAAACAAAAATACTACTCCAACACCATATATAGAAAAGGAAATCGCGCGTTTTATTTTGCCAATTAATATTGTGATTCTGTCATGTTTATGTTAACTGTAATTATTTAATAAAAAGTAAGTAAGGTAAAATTTTCTTTTTGCTGACCCCTAAGTTGGAATTGACTTTAAATTTGTTTCATATTACTTGTTTACTATACAAATCGTATCTGTTGTTACATACAGATCCATCCAAACAGCTCAAGCATCCCACAAGAACAATGAGAAACATTTAAAGTAAGAACCAGGACAAAGGAACAGGGGAACAAAAGAAAAGGAACATAAGAGATGGAGTCTTTCCAAATAGTTCATCAAAGTTCTGGCATTTAAGTCTTTATATCACAACGGTTTGGTGACTCTTTATTTAGTTCTGGACATAGAAGAAGAGACGCATTCAGGGTACACGAATTGAAACTTAGGCATATACTGGGTGGAAGGGCGCGTATTTTTATTAAGATGATGTGCCATGCAATCATGACCTGTTTTCAGTCTCGAGTTTGACACGGCCTCGTTACGGGACAAAACCTTTTCCAAGTGTCTCGAATGTTAGCCTAGGATTTGCCAGTTGGTTTTGCGGTCTGACTAAATTTAAGGGTACCCTCTAATTTCTCAAAAATATGTTTTTAAGCGAATATGGAGGAAGGGATTTGCTGTGAGGCTCACAAGTGTTCTTTTCTTAGCTAATAAGCCTACTTTTTCATTACTGTCGATGTGAAGGGATCCATTGAAAGACGATTGTTTTGTTGTCTTTATAAAGAAAGTTCGAGGTTTGTCTTGGTTCTGGGTGTACGCTTTTAACACGTGTTTTCAATGCAGCTGTATAAGAAGAAAGAGCTAAGTGTCAACTGAATAAGAGAGTAAATATAGAGGAAGCAGACTGGATGACAACAATAGAGAAGTTTAAAACAACTTCCCAGGCGGGAAATACGCGCTCCGCGTGTCATTGGTAGAAGGATAGTTGCGCTAAGGCATCTTTCAAACAGATCTTTCTGAGGGGTTAAGAAGTAAAGTATTGAACTAAAAGACTGCCAAAATTAAGGTTTTTTCGCACACCGAAGAACTGGCATTATCTCTATGTCATGTCTCCATAGAATCCTAACGGATAAGGAGACGAACCCATAGCCGGCTCGTCGCGGGTTCGAGTGTTGAAGCCACTCAATACCCGCCATGTAGGGATGCAATACACGTTTAATCTCTCGAGGCTTAATATCCTTGCGTTGGTGTGGTAATTAGGAGATGGGGTGCTAGCTCAGGTGTCGTTCTCGTTATTTGTAGAGGTTCAAAATGACAAGGTCCATCGCAAATAACCCACATGTTGCTTTGTAGAGCGACGTTTATATATAACTCTCATTCACTCACCCATTGTCCCATAATCGAATGTCTGAAAAATTAGATTGCTATTCATTGACGTCACACTCGGGAACCAACGAGATCTATTGGACATCTTAATTTTGAACTATGGTCAAGTGATGAGTCATTTGAGCTGATATTCCCTCTAACTTCACCAACCAATGGATGTTTGAGATTCGACAGATTAAACGTGCATCAACCCCTACACGTCGGGTCTTCAGCTGTATTAGGCTGGAACTCCTGACACTCCAACCTCGAGTCCGTTACCTTGACTACAGGCTATAGAGGTAGGTCACTTCAATGCGGCTTCATTGGCACTAGGACACGAATGAGTGAGCGTCTCACGATAAAGCAACCCGAGAGCTGTTGACTAAGGACCTCGTTATTTTGAACCTCAGTCAAGTGACAAGGATGAGTTAACTCTTCAATCTCCAAGCTTCTACAGCCCATCAATGTAAGGTCTTAAAATCTCAACAGATCTAACGTACATCATCCTCTTTTGCTAGGTAGAGTTTTAGTGTCACCCTAACTGTAAACCGTGATTCGACAAAAAAAAAAAAACGCCTGTCATGAGTTCATGACCATGACCCACCCCAGAAACACTAAATGTGTTAAGAAGGAGTAAAACGTGAGTAAGAAGTAATAATAATATAAGATAACTTTATATATATGTAGTATAATAGAGCTGTGTGAAGATGACATGTGCAATATATCTTCAAAATGAAAGCCCCTCCGAAGTCTAAGAAAACTTCAGTAAAAAAACGAAAATATAAATGGCAAAATACCGCTTACTCAAAATTTTATTCTTATTTGAAATTAAATAGATTAAAACATACTTGTTCTGCAGAAAAATAACCAAATAAACTAGATAAAGTAAAGCTAAGAAATAAGTAGTTTTGTTAGTGTTTTTATAATACACACAAGCTGAGTTTGAAGATACTAAAGATCTCTGACATATTTTATTACCTGATACTTTTTTCTCCCGATCTTGAAAGGCAATAGGCAACATGACAAACGATAGGCATTTAATAAAAATACTGTGTCATAGGTTTGTTATTCTAAAAATCATTCCGAAATGTCATTAGTAATGTTATGTTATTTTGTCAAAAAAGCAATCTGGACTTAACATTTTCGATTTACTTTCGAGGTTCCACTGGGTCTGTGAAGCCCCCACCCAGCGACGGTGATCACTCTCATTAAGTAACAGAAACTAAACCAAAAAAACGGGGTGGGGGTGTTCTTCTAACGGGTTTCAACATGAAAAGGGCTAATGCTAAAAACTGTTTGCCCTTTCAGCTTTCTTTTTATAATCTAATTCCGAGTGCACTTTATTTTTGTACCCCATCTAGCATTTGATTAACAAACTCCCCCCCTCCCCCAGGACTTCCAAGGCGTCATTGCTATGCAAGAGAGCAGAGGCTCTCCCCAGACGGATGAATGCGCAATAAATGGGATCACGTCATTCTGCGATGAATAGCACAGAAAGAAATCGATTGAGCCTTATTAATAGCACCTGCAGTTTTCCTCCAGGGATTTACCAAACTCCAGAAATTTTCTTTTGTTTTCGCTCGGAATGTGTTGCTTTTGGCCGGGGCGTAAACTCCACCTCTTACATTTCGGTTTCTGATAAAGGCCTCGAACGAAAATAGAAAAGGTGGTTGGTAAAAATGAATATTTTTCATAGAGGCACATACTACAATTCATTATTAGTGGTTAGTCTCAAGAGGAAGAGCCTCGAATACACAACTTCTTTTTCAATTCCTACTATCTCAGCTCTCTCTCTCTCTCTCTCTATATATATATATATGTGTTCAAATTTTCATTCGTTTATAAAATACTTTCTATTCGTCCATTCAAGTTCAAATGCATTTTTTTAAACTTGTAGTGGATGACACTTGATGTTAATACAGTTTTTAAAATATTAATTAAGAAATGAATAAATAGTAACCACACAAAATAATAGAACGACAACACATATAGGAAGGAAAATTGTTTCCGGTGTCCCAGTTGCACAATAAACTTGTAATCCAAAAGTTGTTGATTCTAATTCTACCTGGGATGGTCTAATTTCTGAGAATGCGATATATGAATGAATAAATAGTAACATTCAAAAAATAATAGTTCAACACCTTATTTAGAATGGAAAATGGGAAATATATAGCTTTCCATTTTGCCACTTAATATTGTGATTCTGTCATATGTATATACATATTTATATCACACACACACACACAATTATAACTATTTTATAAAAAGTAACTAAAATAAAAATTTTCTCTGTTGATCTAAGTAAGAATTGACTGATTTTTTTAAATATTGCTGGTTTTAGTCAGGAAATGTTACAACTAACTGGAGGAACATAGTAGAGCATATGCATAGTAGTTATTGGAAACGTTGTTGTTTATGCCACCTGTCTGACGTAGTCAGGTCGAGGCCCACGAAATTCATCATGGTAATGGGCTATAGATACGTCTGTCATTAGCCTAAGCTTTGAGCCCATGAAGGTGACAACACGATTTTTCTCACGATAGATGGCGACACCATTCGGACTCACAGATGTAACGAGCACGTACTCCGTTTGTACTCGGCGAGTATTTGGTGGCATCTGGCATCGAACCCAGGCCTTCCGGTGCTCTAACCACTAGGCTACGCACGGCAATAGTCCAATGCAGTGGCGCACCCAAGAAGGGGTTCAGGAATCCCAATCGTCTTTGTTTCGATTGATTATGATCCTATGTATATAGTTCGTAAAATAATTTATGATTAATTTTATTAATTAAGTTTTATTATTTACTAAATAGTTTATTTTTTACCCTTTTCTGTTCCCGACATTCGATCAAATCAAAATGATATACTGAGTGAGTACAAAAGATGGACCCGATTTTTAAAAGAAATCATATTATCGCAACTATTGCACGTACTACGATGCGATACATGAATGTAAATAGAAAAGTACCATTTTATTTAGTTACAAATGTTTGATGTGTGACCTTTTTGTTGCACGGCATACGTTCAATCTGTAATCCAGTTCATTCCATGCATTTTGTAACCTCACTCTAATCCATGGCTCTTAGTGCTGCACAAATCCTCTGCTATTTGTTGTGTCCATTGCAAATGATACAGCTTGAAATTTAATTTTTTTTCCGCAAAACTTTTCATACTGTTTCCTGGAACAACTTGACAGGCAGCGACTCTCATAGACTTCCGTCGACTTGGAACAAAACTCTACCTCACTCTCTCCATTGCTTAATCCAATACTCTTGGCCGGCCACTGCTTTTCTTTTTACACAAGCCACCTGTTTTTTTAAATGGATCGTATCTCTTCAAATATGCTGTTGTGTATTTCTTGGTGCCTCTTTTCCGTAGCGATTTCTAAATGCATGTTTCACCGAAAAAGCTCATGAATACTTTAATACGCAAAAACTTTTCTCTGTCATTGTCACAATGTTGGAATTTTTAATCATAGAGACCTTGAAAGAGCTGACACCTATTGATAATCAGTGGGGAAAAAACTTGATATATTTCTCTTTACATTGATATATCACCTGTTGTAATATATGCTGTAATAGGATTTTTTTTAAAAATTCGGGACCATCTTTTGGGCTCTCTCTTGCATTGGGTGGGAAGAAGGGTGGAGTTTCGCGTGCCTCACCTCCTCTCTTGAAAAATTCCCGAGTACAACACTGTTGGGACGAAACGACAGGCTGATTTTCGTTCTCTGCTGATGGGGCATTTGAGAAGAAAATGTATTGGACGGTGAGTACATGTGATATGCGTAGTACCTTGTGGCGGTGAATCTCTATTTAAAATGGCTCGTGAGTAGAATCGATTTCTACTGATCCACTGTAGAGGAGAGGACGCGGACCTCGTAATTTTGAATCTCGTTAAAGTTACGAGGACAACACTTGGGGTGGCACCTTTTTCTCCCAACCTCCCTACCGCACAAACGGGAGAATGTTTGAACCACTACACGGAGGGTCTTCAGTTGCAGTAAGGCATGACACGCCAGCTACGAGTTCATAACCACTAGGCAACCGCGTTCGTATAGCTTTGAGAGAGAGGGGCGTTGTTTTAACTTCAAAAGTGCAAGTTGTTCTAAAACTCACGTGATGCACAGAAGAGAGAATTACTGTTAATTTTCTTGCGTATAAACATAAAATAAAATAATGTTAACGGTGTAAGTGATTCAAAAACTAAATTTGATTAACTTGTTACTATTGGCATTGTAAGTTAGAATGTGTATGTCACTGAGTGTCAGTTTTTTTATGCATGTAGTAGTAGAATAAGCCACTTGTTTATCTCTTGAAAGGCTTTGTGAAATGAGTTAGTAAGAGTTATAATAACACAACATGAGGGCCATTGGCGACAAATCTCGTACTTTTAAACCTAAAGTGACGAGGATGCCTCAACTGGCTCCTCCCCTCTCCTAATTATTACACCACACCAATAAGAGGACATTGAGTTTCAACAGATTTAACGTGCATTTCCCCCCTCTACACGGCGGGGCTTCAGTGACACCGGGACTCGAACCAACAACACTCCAGCTATGAATTCACGACCATAACCACTAGGCTAAATTGTTTTAGTTTATTCTGTCATATAATACTGCGTTTTCTCAAATATTTTTTTTATGAGTAAAATTCCGTGCAATAATGAAGCACATACTTGAATTAAAAACAAATACCTAATAAAACTACACATAAATCCAATAAATTTTCACAGTGTTATTTATCTTTTTTTATGATTTTTACTTATGCTACGTCTAAACAAACAGTCACACACTAATACTTACTCTTAGCTGCCTTGTGTTCTTGTAAGGGTTAGAAAACATTATGAGATTTATGCTAGCTGCAAAGCACCCCAATTCCGTACTCCTTTTCATGTCTCTACCCCCGTTCCAAATGTGTGTATCATTTCTCGGTTTTTTTTTGTTGTAGTTCAAACAAGTACTATAATGAGCAGTGCCAGATCGAAGCCCACGACATTCATCGGGCCAAAGGGATGATTATTTACCCCTGTCGGTAGCCATAGCTTTGAGCCCCATGCAGTTGACAGTACGATTTAGGAAGGTTTCACCTCAATTTTGAGGGAGAGCCCCTAGGGGTTGGTCAGGGTCCTCCCACCTCTCTTCCCCTTCAGACAACCACACAAGAGGAGTTGCGACTCGACGAATATTTACAGTGCCTTACAGGGGCACTATACATTTACAAACATCCCTGCCTTTCCCAGGATTCGAACCCAGGCCCTACAGCACAGCAGTCAGAGTCACTATCCACTATAACGGATGGGTATCGGAGCACCACACCGGATGTTATTATTGTGAATTGTTGTATTCATTTACGACCCAATGTAATTTACGAATGTTGTATTATTTACATTTGCAATGTATTTTAACATGGACAGATTTGTATTTCAATTTCACATCCTTATTTATGTAACATTTAATACATAAATAAAGAAACAGAGTACGATGTAATAAATTCTTCACGATGTAATAAATTAATTTCCAGAGAGAGAAGAAACAAATAAATTTTTAAAGTCAATGCCTACTTAGGTCAACGAAGAAAATTTTTATTTTAGTTAATTATATTTAATTAATGAATTAATATTTGAAAAACTGTATTAACATCAAGTGTCATCAACTACAAATTATCCACTACAAAAATATATTTGAACTTGATAATAATGAGTAAAAAGTATTTTATTATCGATTGGAAATTTGAAACTCCCTATATATATATATATATATATATAGGGAGAGTGTGTGAACTAATAGTAGGAATTTTAAAAAAAATTAGTGTGGTTTTCACTTTTTTTGCTTTTGTTTTTCTTTCGTCAACTGGGGATATTTTAGTGGGACAAAAATAGGGAAGTGTATGTTTATTTTCTGTTCACATTGAAGATAAAACAGGAAAGTGATTAAACTTTCCGAAAAAGACCATTAAACTATTTTCGGTTCTTTTGAAGTCATCGATTGAATGGAAATCAATATATCACTCGATAAGACTAGCAAAAAAAAAAAAAAAAAAGGAACAAGGAAATATAAAAAAAAAAACAGTCATAAAAAGCTGCATTTTCAAGTACAGAGAAGTTTTTTTCTAGAAAAAACTGCTTGTGTTAAAATAAAGCGAATGCATTAAGTAAAAGAAAAAGGAGAAATCTACTGTTTACTAAAATAAAAAAAATTTGCTAAACATAAAACAGCAGTCATTTCTAAAACTGGTTTCAAACTGAAATTCTAGTAATCACAATAAAACTAAATCAGTAAATGTTTCATCTCCAACTGCAGTTAGATGAGAGAAACCTCGTTCCAATTAGTTTCATAAAATACACAGAAACCCTTTGATTTCCTTACTCATTGGAAAAACTAAGCGCAGGATGGAATGGAATCTCAAAGATTGACCAAATTCATACTGGCACATGCAGAAAAGAATGAATTGCAACAGGGTGCCCGAAGGCTATATTAAAGAGGATTCCTGTAAAAGAAATAAAATCAGCTATCTCAGTTTTAAAATCCTCCCAAATTCATAAATGCAATTGAATTTTCTACAATTCCTTAGATACGTTGCTTAAAGTATCCGACTGGTTGCGACAACTTTTTTTTGAAAAAATAGAGATATGTGGATTTTTTGTTGTTTTAAGATTTTTTTAGTACATTTGAAGAAAATATGCTAAAATTAAGAAGAGAACAAGAAATTATTATAACTAAAATGGGAAAAAATGGGAGAAATTGACAAAAAATAACATAAACGCGGCCCATTCTGTACTAAAGGTTTATAAACAAATTTTCAATTTTTCAATTCTGATGTGTTACTATATGTTATTCATTGTCGAAATGACTTTTAGGATAAGAGATATTTTAATGTTTACAAAAACTAGAACACTCTTTATCTCAGTTAATATATGAAATTGCTTAAAAAAAAGTAGTGATTATATTCACATAAGGAACTGTAAATTTTGAAATAAAATAGTGATTGATAAATCAGAAAGTTAAAACACTTCGACTATTATACAGAACTTACACAAAAAATTTCAGTTAATTAGTTTCAAAACTTTTTTTAAACAATCGCTGACCCCGTTTGATTATTTTCAAAAAATCTCATTTCGAGTAAAACGCGTTTTCAAGTAATGGTATCTGCTTTTACTAAAACATTTGTAGTTTTTGTTCTAGTGAACGGAAAATGATAAATTTGGTATTTTTATAAAGCTAATAAGATGGCCTATAAAATAAAATCATAAAAAATGTGCAAATGTTTGGCAAAATTCACAAATTTAGCGTAGTCGGATACCTTAAAAGGACCTCGATGTGAGAAATGAAGTACGAGACACTAATTTAGTTCAAAAATTAGATTTTCGGCTCTAAGAAGTGGAAAATGGTCTTTTTATGATGGTTTTTATCATTTTCATTATACAATTAAATACATAAAAAGACATTTCATAACAAACAAATAAAAAACTCAGCATCATAAAACAAGATATCAATCATTGGCATGGCCAAGTAATTTTAGCGCGTTTTTCACATGTTGTATTTTACAATAATACAACTAATGAACGTTTTACTAACAGAAAGTAGTACTGTACCACTCCTCTAAATGTACTACTATTGAGCTGAAAAGAAATAATGATACAAATCTGTATCAGCACTATAAAAAAGCAAAAAAAAAAAAAAAAAAAAAAAATTTTATACAAGCTACAAAAGCCCGGACTAGCGAAATTCAGGAAAATTTGCAGGAAAATACGGGAAAACTAAGTGAAAATTTAAATATGATTCGGCTCATCTAGGGCACAAATGCGACCCAATGCCGAAAACCCGAGGTCAAATGGTTGCTTATTGGCTGAGAAAAAGGTACGACAAAATATGGAACGAAGACGAAATTTGCGTCCTAATAACGCTTTTGTTCCACAATGTGGAAAACGCGCTAAAAACAAAAAAGATCATGATTTTGAGTTCAATAATTGCCGGCTTGTTGATTTAGAGATAGCGTTCCCGCCTCGTAAAGCGAAGGTTGTGGGTTCGATGCCGGCTGCAGTCGATAGATTTTCTGGATACGAAAATCGTTGGCATGAATGTCATATTATTATGTGGCATGTCCCTTGAGTATCAAATTGTCTCCGGTACCCTCGGAAAAACTAAATCACGGCAATATTTAGCACCCAAGGAGAACTTGAATTAAATAAATTGAAGCGTCAAAAATTTGTTATCGGGTGCCACCAAAAAATGGCTCTCACATTTGGAATTCGCCTTGCCTGCAAAGGCTATACGTACAATATGCAACCTATTTGAAAGAACATGTTAAAAACAGTAAAATGATGCAAATAAGTTTATTTTTTACAGAGAGAAAGCGGCAGAGAGAGAGAAAGCGAGAGAGGAGGGAACGTTTGATTATAAATATACTTTTTTTTTAGTGACAGTTCTTTCTGTTAATACAACACATTCCTATAGCTAAAAGGTTTTCAATCCATTTGCATTTACTTACATATACGGACAGTAAAAATCGTAGGAAAAAATCAGTTTTTTCACTACATGTTGTTAAAAACATAAAGCACTTCAACTGTTCCCACGCATAAGGAATGAAAATAATGTTATTTTATGCATCGAAATAGGGAATTCCCATATTGAAAAGCGAAACCTCAAGAAACAAGAAAAGCTTTCATTTGGAGTCATGGAGTGTCTATCACAATAGCGAATGCTTACTAGGAAAAGTGTAAATGAAAACATGAGCGAAAAAAAGGAACAAATGCATTCTTATTTTTGCATATTTTCTTGTAGAATTATTGCAGTCAAAGATAGTAATCCCCTTTTCTAAATTGCGTTATAAGAAACCTCCGCATTTCCCCAATCACGTTGTATGAGTTTTATTTATATTAAAATACTGCAATTTTGGATGTACAAGTATGTGTAAAATTAAATTACAAAATTTATAACCTACAGAGCTTCTTTTCATTATGGAAAGGATTCAGTCATAAGCAAACTGGTAAATTTGTGAACTGATAATATTTATACTGATAAAAAACTGATAATATTTCTATCTAAAAATTAATAATTCAGGGAAAAAATATTTTTTTGGACAGTCAAAGTTAGAAGACATTGTTTTCTAAAATCTTCTCGGCCTTGGTGTCCTTGTGGTCACGAACTCGTGGTCGACGTATCGCGGGATCGAGTTCTGGTGCCACTGAAGATCATCCGGACCAGTGTGTGTGACTCAATATCTTCACTTTGGTGTGGTATAGTATTTACAAGAGGGGTGAGCTATCGAGGCCAGTTCAGATGTCGTCCTCGCCACTTGACCGAAGTTCAAAATTGCGAGTTCCATAGCCA
The DNA here is from genome assembly GCA_019973975.1 of Trichonephila clavata. Classification (NCBI taxonomy): domain Eukaryota; kingdom Metazoa; phylum Arthropoda; class Arachnida; order Araneae; family Nephilidae; genus Trichonephila; species Trichonephila clavata. The sequence goes on from BMAO01012046.1 coordinate 56,796, forward strand.
ATAGTGCTCTTTTTTTTTCTTTTCTTTATAGAGCGACTTTAATAAAACTCTCTGTTTTCACTCAATCTACGTTAATTTTAAATAAACCAGCAAAAGTTTTTGACCAACTTGTGAATGTAATTAATAGCTCAGCTGTGTAAAATCACGTTAAGGAAAAACTTACTGCAACATTGTGGAACGTGTAGCACCTAATGATGTGATGGAGGATGTCGATTTTACACATTTTCAAAAATATGTTTGTCATCACTTAAGGTATTCGACTACTTCCGAAAACATTTTTTTTTAAAAAATGGAGATATGGGAATTTTTTTCGTGGTTTTAGATTTATTTAGTATATTTTAAGAAAAAAAAATAAAATAAAGACGAGAAAAAATCTATTATTCTAAAATAGGAAAAAATTGGTAAACATTTACAAAAAAATTACATAAACGAGGCTCACTTTGTAAAAAAAGTTTATGAACAAATACTCAATTTTCAATTTTGATGTGTTACTTTACTATTCCTTTTTTAAATGATCTTCAGGATAAGAGATATTTTAATTTTTACAGAAGCTAGAGTACTTTATCCTAGTTATTATATGAAATTGCTTAAAAATGCACTATTATATTCACATAAGGGACTGTAAATTTTGTAACAAAACAGTGATTTCTAAATCTGAAGGTTAAAACACTTCTATACTAGTATGCAGAACATACAAAAAATTTTTAGTTTATTCTTTTCAAAACTTTTTTAGCAATCGATGTCCCCCTTTGAGCATTTTGTAAAAAACATATTTCCAGTAAATAGCATTTTAAAGTTTGATACCTTGCTTGAAGTTGTGACATCTGCTTTTACTCTGAAAAGCGTGTAGTTTTTGTTCTAGTAAATGGAAAATAAAACACTTGGTATTTTTATAAAGCTAATAAATGGCCTGTAAAATAAAATCTTAAAAAAAATTATAAATTTCTGACAAAATTTACGATTTTAGGGTAGTCGGATACTTTAACCAACATGAATGAGTATTTTTTAAAGATTTTTTTCCAGAACTGATATGACTGCCCCTTTCCCCCTTGGGCTCGCTTGACGTTGAATTTACAGACACCCTGTACATTTCAACAATATCAGTTTCCCTACGATTTCTAAAAATGTTTTTTGTTTATTTTAATGACTTATTTGAGGAATTTCAGATCTTAAATAAATAATCAGGAGTATTTAGAAAATTGCAAGAAAAATATAATTCCAGAATAATCTTCAGCATATTTAGCTCATTTGGACATAGTTCATCGCTTTGAAATCAATACACTAGTCTAGGTCAGATGAGGAAAGTAGAGCTTTAACAGGATTAATAATACTTCGGGAATTTTAAAAATGTAGGAAGTGCGATGTTTTTTTGAAGCCCACATTTTTCTCTTATAAAAAATAACCCCCAAAATATAGATATTTTACGAATTCGGCATTTAACAACTGCAAATATTCTTAGCTGGTCCAAACTCAAATCTACAATATTTTTTCTCCTATTAGCTACTTCAGAAATATTGACCCTCTAATAAGTGACTTCAAGATTTTAGAGGACACCCCAGAATAAATTAAAAATAGGACAACTGGGAAAAACTAGAGCCTAACGCAGTATCAGGAAAGGCTTTTCTCCCTCTATTAGAGAGAATTTTGTCTTCTGAAGCACATAATGTTATTACCACTTTTTTCAGCATTTCCGCGTCCTATCGATTGCCCGCAGGAAAAGTAGGGCGCTGCCCAGAACAGGGCACGTGGGAAGGGCTCATAAAATACTGTGAGCGTCACTCCGTTGATAGGGGTCAGTTCCGAATCCACACTAGAATAAAGCCCTCTATTAACAACCTCTCACGAAATAACGACCGTTTAGGCCGGTGCCAGATGACGTAAAGACGAAGAAAATTAAACGCGCATTAGATTTAACTAGCGATATATATATATATAAAAAAAGCGTCTGATGGCTTGTTTCTCCATAGCGCACGAACTACCTCGAAGAAAACAACCGTACAGTAGATTACTCAGAATATTGCGTGATGCCCTACTTTACGGTTTAACACTAAATTTTCGGCGAGTGGTTTCATTTGTAACCATCCTATAGGTATGTGCATATTTTGCGTGATTACGTGAGTGGCAGTCCCCTTTTTTTTATCGGGGGGGGGGGAGTACATTTTCCACGATAGCATTTTCGAGATTACTGACCATTCTTTGAAAACGAATCAAATTTATACCGTGAAAAGGATCAGCTGATGCGATTTATTTGACCCAACTGAAAGGCATCGAAGAATTAGTTCAAGAAAATAGGGATAAAATGATTCTTTTAAAAATTCTAAAGCAGATCTTTCTTACAACATGAAAACAGACATTTAAGGTATTAATTTTTAATGTGTACTTATTCAAAAAACTGGTAAAGGGCTCAAAGTTTAAAAAAAACACATTTATGTTTGATTAAAACAAAAGCAGCGAGCAGAAAATGTTGAAAATAAAGGTGGGAGAAAACGAATTAGAATAAAAATGATAAGCCTAGGTTTTTTTCCCCACAGCTTAAGAATTTTTACTAAGCTTAAAAATTCATTTTATTTAAAGAAAAATGTTTAAAATGTTTTTTGAAGTTTGTTTAACAAAGGTTCTTTTGATTATTATTATTTAACTTTTTTTTATGTTGATTTACAAAATGTTTTTTGATTAATTTTACAAAATGTTTGATTATAAAATATTTTCTCTGATGTTTCTTTTAAAAGCGCTTTTATCTAACGTGTTCTCTTTGAAATAATCTTGATGAATCTTTTTTAATGTACTTATACTATAAACGTCAAAAATGGAGGGGGGGGGGAAAGCATGTTTAACACTATTATCATTGCTTTCAACAGTTTTATGTCTCGCATGATTTATTTCAAATTTTATTCTATTTAATTGGAACTTGATTATTAGAGAATAAGATTCTAAAGTCGAAGCGTAATATAATTAAAATAAATTTTAATTATAATTTAAATTAAGGCTATACATTACACTAAAAATAACAAAATCTAGATTTTTAAAAATTTTCTTATGTGCTCGTTTAATTGGGAAGCTTTTACCCAAATCTTACACAACCAATTAGTTTTTAAGATATTTCAAGTTTTCTGCTGTTCGATTTCAGTTTCGGTTTCATTTTAAAGCATTTTCTCATCCTTAAATTGATTTAATTCAAAGTATTTTTGAATACAACCAATTCTTTTAGTACGAAATGACTCGTTATAAAAATCATTTCTGTTTGCTTATGTTTTGAGGTACTTTTCTCATAGTTCCTTCATTAAGATGGCTTTCAGGACCTGTTTCTACATAATTTATATAACAGAGATTTTTTACTTTGTTTACATTAACTTTTCATGATGAGAAAATGCCACGGACAAAATGTTCTGGGGTTGCTATGAGAAAGAATACTTGAAAGAGATGGGATACTAGTAAAATGGATAGATGGGATCAGCCTTCAGCTGATACTACATTAAAATTTCAGAATAGAAGTGTTCTGAACACAAGCATTGTAAGAAAAAGTGAATATTTCCCCGATGTACCAAATTACTTTTTAGTATTTTAAAGCCATGCAGAAAAAATTCAAACTTACTAAACTACCCCGATTTCAAACTGAGAAAAGAAATCAAATATTTACAAATTAGTGTTTTATAGCTTAAGTTTGTATCATTATTATTTTGTCAATAAAAGCTTTGTTTTTCAAAATCTTTGTGAATATATTGTGCTAAGATTAAGCTGAATAATCTGTCGTTTAAGCAAATGCTATCAATATTATACAAAAAAATATTTTGAATTTAAAAACAATTTTTCCGTCATATTTTATTAAATATACGTTTAACGTAGAACGTAAGTTGGAAAACAGCATATTAGAAATGGGAGCTCTAGAGGGGTTATTATTTTTTGTTTATGCCTTTACAAACTTTGAATGTGTATTTCTTAGACATTTATTTCGAAGATGTAAGTGTTTCCTGATTCCTAAGGCATTCTTTCGTTTGAGATATGAAATTTTTTGTTAAAACTATCAAAATAGGAAGTGAGATCGAACGATAATACACATACAAACACAAACACAAAGTAAATAAACAGATATTCTAAAGTTTCCACATTTAAAACTTTAGTTTCAAAAGAATAATAAGTGAGGCTTCCTTGTAGAGTTTAAATAAATTATTAAAATATATTTATTACACAGAAAAAACATTTTAAAAAACGGGGAAGGTAACTAAAAGAACAGAGTTTTAATGCATTTTTCATTCAATTCCTACTATTAGTTCACTCTCTCCCTATACATATTTATTTTTATATGTATATCTTGCTCACATTTTCAATCATTAATAAAAAATACTTTTTATTTATCCACTAAAGTTCAAATACATTTTTTAAAACTTGTAGTAGATGACACTTGATGTTAATATAGTTTTTTCGAATATTAATTCATTAAGTTTAATCGACTAAAATAAAAAAAAATTCTTCGTTGAATTAAGTAGGAATTGACTTTGAAAATTTTTTTCACATTACTTGTTTTGTTTGATTCCCTATTCGAGTCTATTCATTGTATTTATTCTTGCGCAATTCTGCGTTCGCCATCGCTTAAGTACAAAATGCTGTCTCTCATTTCAGAACTTTATGTCTCTCAGATGATTTCTCGTGGCGCCACGGAAATAAAAAAACCTGTTTCACGCACCAGTGTGGTTGATACATTCGAAGAACGGTAAACAATCCCTTTGCATTCAACGAGCACGATTGGGTTGCAAAGAAAACCAAAGATCGTATACAAACCTGCTGAAAGCCCCACGTGAGGGAGTGAATGTTAACTTTTCAGCTACTCGAGTGCCTTTGGCGACGGACCGTGATTTTGACCCATGGTCAATGGACGAGGACGACACTGGAGTTGGCACACATCCCCTCTCCTAACTACCAGACCCTATCAAAAAATCAAGAATTGACGTAGAACCCACGTTAGATGAGTTCTACGTCAATTCTTCATTTTTTAAGTGGTGGAGTGTTGTAAATCCACACTTGATGGCTCAAATTCTGCTAAGACATTCAAGAAAGAAAAGTTGTGCTATTTGTGGTAATAAAAAATATTTTTTGAGTTATGCCAGGTGGGCAATTGTTTTGGTTCAAGGGATACATTGTGGAAGTGGAGAATACCGGAGGGCCGCACCTTTTGAAAATGATTGCATTTACTAGTAAATGTAAGTTTAATAAAATTATGGCAGCTTTATGTACTGTGCTAATTTCTTATCTATACCTGAACGCACATTTAATTTTAGAATCATTTTTATGACACAAATGTACTCAGTCAAGAGGGTTTTTTTCAAAGATTACTGCTCTTTGAAATTCTTATCACAGCCTGCAAGTTTATGTCAGCAAATTTCTAACTGTATATACCTTTGTCGATCTTCATGTAAGAAAAACTTTGCTCACAAATATATGTTGATCGAAATATAAAGAACAATGTCTATTTTTTTAAAACTTTTTTGTGGGTTTAAAAAAAACACTGTTTGTGGCCCATCCACAGCTGTTTCCCTACCTCTGAGTTATACTATTAATTTACTTAGAACAAAGATTTTGAAAACATGCTATTCTGTTTACGCTATTTTAAAAGTACGTTACAATAGTTATTTCATTAGTTTTTTTATATTTTTTTACAATACAAACTTTATTCATTTCTCAGAAATGTCATCTTCCCATTGTTTCGGATCCTACTTTTACACTGCTTCTCTTTAAAATGGCAATACAATGTTGAGAGATTACGATCAGAATCAATCATTTTCTCAAATATGGGTCCAATATAATAAAAGTTCATCTTAATAATTCATGCGTCAATAAATAAATTGCATCCATTAAAGAATGAAATGTAGCCTTCTGCTAACATCGTCAACTTGGCCATGTGCCTTCCCTAAAATTTTAAATTTCGTCAATCAAGCTCGATGTTTGAAATTACCTTCTTAAATTAATTTCAATTGTACTTACACGTATTAAAATTTGAAGTAAAATCAAAAGTTTGCTTTTTAGATTTAAAAAATAGTTAATTTAATATTCTGTACGAGGAATTAAAATCTCTGTTGAACAAAACAAAACAAAACAAAACTGTACAAATATGGCTCCTACTTTTAGATATACTTAAATTAATAACATTTAAAATTTTATGTGAACGTAAGACTTGAAAGAAATAATTTTAGCACGGTTGGATGCTAACATGAATGGGCTTATGACTTCATAGTCACATGATTAATGCAATCACCAATCAGTTCTATCTTCTTACCGTTGCCAGCTTTTAATTTTTATAGAAACTTTCTTCCGAAAAGTACATATTAGTGAAAAAAGTCATACGCATGAAATTAAACAAAATGTACTTGGTTTAAACAAACCACGTTAAACAAGAATATTTTTCCTTTTTAAAAACTTTGAAGGGTGTTACTACTTGGATATGTTTAGAAGCACCCCAAATTATCAAATTTTAAATTATATCTGGATTTCACAAGTAGAAGAAATATATAGTGCAAGTACTATAAGTATTATACTTATAGTGCAAGTATTATAGGATCAACCTCGAATGCAATGGAAGACATGCGCTTGTATTTATCATGAGACCGTCCTAACTTTAGCCCATTTATACAGGGTGATTCGCTACCCTACCGACACACTTCCAGGGTGTGGAGGCGACTCGGAATCTCATAGGAATGCAGGGTCTCAAGTTCTGTATTTGCGAGCTAAGGTGCAAAGAAAATGTAGAAAGAACAGAAAGAGCAACACATGAATAGGACAAAAACCATTTCATCGAAAGTTTGTACTACAACAGATGCCCGAAACTATGGCCAGAAGCTGTCTGTCAGACCTGACAGCAGCGCTGCATGGAATTCCTTACGTTATGGAAGATTCCTGGTGTGTCCTCTCGGCAGCTGCAGACGATCCTCCAACTGAAGGAATGGGCGTCTCGTACACCAGACACTTTTTTTTCAACCCAGGAGAAGCAGTTCATACATTTTCGAACACCTGTTGTAGTTCAACTTTTCAATAAAATGTTTACTTCCCCATCAACGCTTCTGTGTTTCTTTCTCATTGCACCATAGCTCACAATTAGGGCATTTCAGACCCATGGGATTCTCTGTACCCCCTCCACACCCTGCAAGTTTATCAGTCTGGGAGTGAATCAACCCGTACGTATATTTATTTTTATTAACTTAGCATTTTTTTATACTAATTCAGTGATGAAATTTAAAAAAGATACCGCATTCACACATTCGCACATTTTTTACATAATATAAAGAGTATGCATCGCCTTTTGGAACAAAGACACAAAACATAATGTTATCTAAATTTGATCTAAAAAATTTGGTAATTTCCATGTATTTAATCATTTTTCCTCGTTGTTTAATCGAATAGACTAATGAAAGGTCAAAAACGAGAGAAAATGTTTATTTTGCAACACAACCTTAAAAATTTTCGCATTGTTTATTATTGTTTTTCTCAAGAATAATTTTATTAATTAAAATTTTAAATGCAGTTTCCATAAAATTTTTAAATTATAACGCTATATAACAAACGTTTCTAATTATCCTTCACAGCCTAAATTTCAAAAGAGGAAATACAGAGGATGGGATTGAGGATGATGTCGGGGCTTAGTTAGAAGTCAACTTTTCACGCGGGACTGCCAACGTTCCAAAATTCTAACAAAATGCCTTGTTAAAGATTTTTAAAACTATTCTTAGAACGAATCAATTACCCTTTTCAATTTCTTTCAGAATCTGGGGTTCTATTCTAGAATGACTTAAGGAACTCTGAAAAAGTTCGGAATCGTTCAGGCTTCTTACAGATCATTTAGAACGCAGTAAAGTACCTCATACAAAGAATTCCGTTTAATTGAGGAAACCAGAAATATAAGGACTGGTTTGAATTTTGTCGGAGACTTGCTTTAGAGCAGTGGTCTTCAAACCTTTTCTACGCATGGAACCCTTAGAACTAGAAGGTGTTTTCCTGGATCCCCTAGAACAAGAAAATATTTTCGTAGAACCCTATTCCCCTCACATACTTAGAAAAATATGTCTGCAATTAATATTTAAAATAGATCAACAAAATAGATCGATGCAGGAGCATTTAAAAAAGTGTTGTATTTAAAATTAAAAAATTTTAATCTACTTTTAATATAATTTACGCATTAATAATAATAATTTGTGTCCCCTACCTTTGCATTATCTTTAGTACTGGGGGGTGTACTTACATATTTTCATACAAACTGCCCAAGACTATGTTTATTAAGATTAACTGAAATCGCATTCTTCTGAGTTTTATTTCTTTTTTATTCCCCTAGCCACTCATGTTGAGAAATAATTTCCACTTATACACATTGTTCTGAATGTCATTAAAATGTTTATAGCTGTGTGAGAAATTCTGTGTATTTTGCATGAATTTGCAACAAAAAATTTAAGAGTTGTTCTTGCTTTAATTTAGATGTATAACATCGAATATGTTGATATTTAGTTTTGAAGGATATCGTACTAACGTGTATAAAATTACCGTAAACAATGAAATATTCAATCCAGTAAGTAATATATAAATAAAGATAAAACGTTTTAATGCTGTTTCATTATATTATAATAATAGTTTAAACACAGAGAGTATTGAAACATAAAGTTATGATGCGTAAATAAAATTTTCAGTTTCTTATTGACAGTTTTAAGTTATTTTATTTAAACAAACTTCACAGAAAACATTTATAAGTTTCTTTTCGATTTTTTTGTATTGTAACTCTTGGAACCCTTGGGTATGCCTCGTGGAACCCCAGGGTTCCGTGGAACACAGATTGAAGATCACTGCTTTAGAGAACGGCAAGAAAAAAAGAACTTGTTTGTCATGCATAAAAACCAATTCCCCATTTTTACCCGAACGCCACTCGGGCACTTGAAATGGCACTTCCCTGATTTGCCCAAGTGGCGCTCGGTCAACATTTTTTCCTACTCTAATTCTGATTTTCCAGCATTTTTTGCTCGTTTAGTGTGCAATGTTTTTGGCAATCTTTATATGCAAGGTCTCCAATAATCGAGTACAGCTTGGATCACAAAAAAAATGTTTAAACCGGTTTTAAGGATAGGTTTTACTGCATTCTTTTAGACTAGATAAGGCGGGAGTTTTCTTTTTACTAGATCGGTATACCGCAAGCTATGAACACTATTTCTTTTAAATTTGGAGTTTAAAATAGAAGAAAAATTAGTGATTATGAGAGACACATAAGGATAAATAATTCTGATATTGACTCACAGATAGAGAGTCAGAAATTTGTACAAGTGATTCTGGAAGTATTAAAAGTTTGTTATCGAACTTCTCTTGTGTTGTAGATAGAATGGATCAGCATCTCACATATTACAAACAAACAAAAAAGAGGCAAGAAATAATACAAAAAATATTCTTCCATCTTTTAGATACTTCATTGTACAATACTTTCGTTTTATATCAGAAAATGGAAGGGGAATTATCTCATTTGAATTTCAGGCTTCATATTATAGATCGCCTTATTGAAAGACATGGGGTGGTAAATAAGAAAAAAAGGATGACTAGGAATTTTGCAAGTCTTTACGATTGACTGAAAAAAAACTTTCTAGAAGGGATTCTTCCCACCGTGACAAAAAATTGAGAACAAGTTAATGTTTTGTGTGTTGTTCGAAAAAAAAAAAAAAAAGATTTCGGAAAACGGGTGAAAAAAGAAATACGATATTTTTGACCCGATTGCGCTGTTGGACTATGCTTGTCACCCTGTTTTAAAATTAACCACAAAAAAAAAAAAAATTTGCAGAGAATAATTAACTGTAAGTACTACATTATCTTTTTAAATCTCATGAACATTTTTGTAAAGTGTTCTTTCCAGTTCACGTATTTCTTCGAAAGAAAGCCAGCTTGACGGAAAAATAAGTTTTTTCAATGAAAATAAAAATTAGCATAATTCTTTAAATTCATTAGTTATAACATTTCTAGCTGCTGATTTAAATTTATATAATTGATTTAATCTTTAGAACGTTTACAAAAAATGCTTATTTTTTGACATAATATGACAGAAAAAAGAAACTGTTAAGTATGTAAATAAAATTGGATAGAGAAAATTACAGAATGAAAATATTTCTTTTGTTTTTAAAAGAGTTATTTGTTTCCAAACATGAATGGGGGGGGGGGCTGTTTCCTTTACAATGAAACTAATTAATTCAATGAGAAATTTTTTTTTTTATTTAGAATGAGATTTATCGAATTAGTACAAAAAATTTTCTGCAAAATTAATTTCAAATTAAAATTAATTCGGTTAGGTTATAAAGTTTTGAATATATTTAATCAAATTTTTTTAATTTTATCGAAATGTGGAGGTAAATATCTGAACTATTTCATTTTATGCATTGTTATTGTTAAATCTTTGAAGTAAAAATATTCAAAAGTAGATTTTCAAATCCCCCATGTATAAAATTTGTTGTGCCTGCTGTTGCTGGCCTTGTGCGTCTAAGGTTGCAGGTACGACTCCGGTCCAAGTTGGTGAATTTTCATGATGCAGAAATTCAACAGCGTCCATGTGGTATGATTATGCGGCATGTAAAATATCCCTTAAATACCCGTTTGGCTTGGGTACTCTCGGAAAAATCAAACTCTTAACAGCGGCTTCGCATTGTCAGATCTCAGGTGCCTCCCTCTGGAGGAGGAAACTGGATGCCAAAATTACTTGCGGTAATTGGTATTCCACCTATATGGGGCTGCACTAAAAAAGAGATATCGATCCCCGGCTAATGTACTAGGTCTCTAATGGTACAAAAAAAACACCAATCCGCAGCCCTATTAGCAAGTAATATAATTTTTTCAAGTCCATCCCTGCTATGAATGATTGAATAGAAAGTATTTTTTTAACGATTGAAAATTTGAGAAAGATATATATATATATATATATATATATAGGGTGAGAGTGAACTAATAGTAGGGATTGAAAAAGAGCATGATTTGCCTGCATTGTTGTTACAATGTACACTTGGTTTGGCTGAAAAACCGGACTTTGAGGCCTATGTTTGTCATTGTTTTAACAGTTACAATGTTAGAACAATAGAAACGCATCTAAGTTGGCGACCAAAACCTGTAATTAATTTAGTTTGTTAATTAACAAGTAATTAATTAATTACTATTTGAAAAAACTATATTAACATCAAGTGTCATCCACTACTAGTTTAAAAAAATTATTTGAACTTGATTGGATGAGTAGAAAGCATTTTATTAACGATTGAAAATTTGAACAAGATAAATATATATATAAATAAATATATAGAGAGAGTGAGCTAAATAGTAGGAATTGAAAAAAGAAGTTGTGTTGCATACAATGCGTGGCCGTGTTAGTCATGGTTATGAGTTCGTGACCAGCGTTGTCGACTCTGGGGTTCTAAGCGTAGCACCACAAAAGACCTGCCGCCGTGTACAGAGGTTTATGCATGTTAAATGAATCGACTTTCAAAGTCCTTCCGTTGGCGTGGAGGTTTTGGAGATGGAAAGTGCCAGCTCAGATGTCCTCCTCCTCTCTTGTGGGACCAAGGCTCAAAATTACAAATTCCCTCCCCTGCAGCCTTCGTATTTCATAAGAGTGCAACCTAAATTAAAATTGGGTTAGCGACCCCAGGATCCTGGTGGTTATGAGTTCGTGACCAGCGTTGTCGACTCTGGGGATCAAAGCGTAGCACCACAAAACACCTGCCGCCGTGCACAGAGGCTTATGCATGTTAAATGATTTGACTTTCAAAGTCTTTCCGTTGGCGTGGAGGTTTTGGAGATGGAAGGTGCCATCTCAGATGTCCTCCTCCTCTCTTGTGGGACCAAGGCTCAAAATTACAAATTCCCTCCCCTGCAGCCTTCGTATTTCATAAGAGTGCAACGTAAATTAAAATTGGGTTAGAGACCCCAGGATCCTGGTGGTTATGAGTTCGTGACCAGCGTTGTCGACTCTGGGGATCAAAGCGTAGAACCACAAAAGACCTACCGCCGTGTACAGAGGCTCATGCATGTTAAATGAGTCGACTTTCAAAGTCCTTCCGTTGGCATGGTGGTTTTGGAGATGGAAGGTGCCAGCTCAGATGTCCTCCTCCTCTCTTGTGGGACCAAGGCTCAACATTACAAATTCCCTCCCCCTGCAGCCTTCGTATTTCATAAGAGTGCAACGTAAATTAAAATTGGGTTGGCGACCCCAGGATCCTAGTGGTTATGAGTTCGTGACCAGCGTTGTCGACTCTGGGGATCAAAGCATAGCACCACAAAAGACCTGTCGCCGTGTACAGAGGCTCATGCATGTTAAATTATTTGAATTTCAAAGTCTTTCCGTTGGCGTGGATATTTTGGAGATGGAAGGTGCCATCTCAGATGTCCTCGTCCTCTCTTGTGGGACCAAGGCTCAAAATTACAAATTCCCTCCCCTGCAGCCTTCGTATTCCATAAGAGTGCAACGTAAATTAAAATTGGGTTAGCGACCCCAGGATCCTGGTGGTTATGAGTTCGTGACCAGCGTTGTCGACTCTGGGGATCAAAGCGTAGCACCACAAAAGACCTGTCGCCGTGTACAGAGGCTCATGCATGTTAAATGATTTGACTTTCAAAGTCTTTCCGTTAGCGTGGAGGTTTTGGAGATGGAAGGTGCCAACTCAGATGTCCTCCTCCTCTCTTGTGGGACCAAGGCTCAAAATTACCAATTCCCTCCCCTGCAGCCTTCGTATTCCATAACAGTGCAACGTAAATTAAAATTGGGTTAGCGACCCCAGGATCCTGGTGGTTATGAGTTCGTGACAAGCGTTGTCGACTCTGGGGATCAAAGCATAGCACCACAAAAGACCTGCCACCGTGTACAGAGGCTCATGCGTGTTAAATGATTTGACTTTCAAAGTCTTTCCGTTGGCGTGGAGGTTTTGGAGATGGAAAGTGCCATCTCAGATGTCCTCTCTTGTGGGACCAAGGCTCAAAATTACAAATTCCCTCCCCTGCAGCCTTTGTATTTCATAAGAGTGCAACGTAAATTAAAATTGGGCTAGCGACCCCAGGATCCTGGTGGATATGAGTTCGTGAGCAGCGTTGTCGACTCTGGGGATCAAAGCGTAGCACCACAAAAGACCTGCCGCCGTGTACAGAGGCTTATGCATGTTAAATGATTTGAATTTCAAAGTCTTTCCGTTGGCGTGGATATTTTGGAGATGGAAGGTGCCACCTCAGATGTCCTCCTCCTCTCTTGTGGGACCAAGGCTCAAAATTACAAATTCCCTCCCCTGCAGCCTTCGTATTCCATAAGAGTGCAACGTAAATTAAAATTGGGTTAGCGACCCCAGGATCCTGGTGGTTATGAGTTCGTGACAAGCATTGTCGACTCTGGGGATCAAAGCATAGCACCACAAAAGACCTGCCACCGTGTACAGACGCTCATGCATGTTAAATGATTTGACTTTCAAAGTCTTTCCGTTGGCGTGGAGGTTTTGGAGATGGAAGGTGCCATCTCAGATGTACTCATCCTCTCTTGTGGGACCAAGGCTCAAAATTACAAATTCCCTCCCCTGCAGCCTTCGTATTTCATAAGAGTGCAACGTAAATTAAAATTGGGTTAGCGACCCCAGTATCCTGGTGGTTAGGAGTTTGTGACCAGCGTTGTCGACTCTGGGGATCAAAGCGTAGCACCACAAAAGACCTGCCGCCGTGTACAGAGGCTTATGCATTTTAAATTATTTGACTTTCAAAGTCTTTCCGTTGGCGTGGAGTTTTTGGAGATGGAAGGTGCTATCTGAGATGTCCTCCTCCTCTCTTGTAGGACCAAGGCTCAAAATTACAAATTCCCTCCCCTGCAGCCTTCGTATTTGATAAGAGTGCAACGTAAATTAAAATTGGGTTAGCGATCCCAGGATCCTGGTGGTTATGAGTTCGTGACCAGCGTTGTCGACTGGGGATCAAAGCGTAGCACCACAAAAGACCTGCCGCCGTGTACAGAGGCTCATGCATGTTAAATGATTTGACTTTCAGAGTCTTTCCGTCGGCATGGAGGTTTTGGAGATGGAAGGTGCCATCTCAGATGTCCTCCTCCTTTCTTGTGGGACCAAGGCTCAAAATTACAAATTCCCTCCCCTGCAGTCTTCGTATTTCATAAGAGTGCAACGTAAATTAAAATTGGGTTAGCGACCCCAGGATCCTGGTGGTTATGAGTTCGTGACCAGCGTTGTCGACTCTGCGGATGAAAGCGTAGCACCACAAAAGATCTGCCGCCGTGTACAGAGGCTCATGCATGTTAAATGATTTGACTTTCAAAGTCTTTCCGTCGGCGTGGAGGTTTTGGAGATGGAAGGTGCCATCTCAGATGTCCTCCTCCTCTCTTGTGGGACCAAGGCTCAAAATTACAAATTCCCTCCCCTGCAGCCTTCGTATTTCATAAGAGTGCAACGTAAATTAAAATCGGGTTAGCGACCCCAGGATCCTGGTGTTCTTTCAAATCCCGGGATTTAATTTTAGTTTGAATTTTATTTTGAAATATTTTTCTTGTCAAAATTTTCTATGAATATAATTCTTAGAAATTTTATATATTTTTGTTTCATGAAATTTTTTTTGTTCAATTATTGGTTTCGTATTGATAAAAATTTTGGAAAAATAATCTAACGGAACAATTTTAATCCTTGAGTACTAGACTACTAGACGCCTTCGAAATTTTGCATTTAATATTCAGTTTACAATGGACTAAATTCACATACAAGCGTCTCCTTGTGATACACTGGTGTATTTACACGTGCATAGTGTTACTGTGATGGACCTGGTTGACGCTTCAAATCCCACTGCGTTACTAACAGATCATGCACCAGGATCTTCTACTTGAAATTGACTCGCATTCTGATTCAATAACTGAGTCAATATATGCACAAAAAACATTAAGTGTAGCAGAAGAACTAGATAAAGTTATCAAAGAAAGATATGCACCAATGCAGCCTATTATATTTGAGACATTTTCATCAAAAATTCAAAAAGAAACGTCTCTTTTTGAAAATGGAGGGACTACCTGGAAAGAACATACTCCTACTGATTGACGAGAAAGTCTCTGAAAGAGTAGAACTTGAAAGAGCATTTTCTTCTTGAGGACGATTTATAACAAAAACAAGTCATGTTAAATAAATTTTTTTAAATCAATTCCTACTTAGCTCAACAAGGAAAATTTTATTTTATTTACTTTTTATTAAATAATTACAATTAAATATAAAATACGTATATACATATGAGAGAATCACAATATTAAGTGGCAAAATAGAAAGCGATTTTCTTTGCAATTTACCATTTTCCTTTCTATATATGGTGTTAAGACTGTTCATACTATTTATTCCTTCGTTAGTAGTTTGCTAATATTTATTCATTAATTAAATTTAATTATTCCAATAAAATAATGTAATAAAAAATCCCATTCCCGGATATTAGGTCATCCCAGGTGGGATTCGAATCCACGACCTTTGCATTAGAAGTCCAACGCACTATTCATTGCACTACAGGGACACAACGTTCTATTTTCCTTTTTATATATGATGGACTGTTATTTTTGTTTGTTACTATATATTTATTCCTTAATTTAATTTAATTAATGAATTAATGTTTGTAAAAACTGTATTAACATCAAGTGTCATCCACTGCATGTTTAAAAATTGTATTTGAATTTGAGTGGATGAATAAAAAGTATTTTATTAGCGATTGAAAATTTGGAAAAGATATATATATATATATATATATATCTTTTTCAGAGTGGCCCAGCTAGTAATAGTCTGGCTAATATCTATTTACACTATTATGAGAATGAAAAAATTGATACAGACTCTTGTTACTTTTTTAGATACATCGATGATCTAATTATTTTCAGTAATAAAGTTGACTTTACTCCTATATTTAATTATTATCCAACCTATCTGAAATTAATAAAAAACAATTGCAATATAGAGTCAGCAAATTTCCTTGATCTAGAATTAAAGGTTGAAAATAATATGCCAAAAAGTAATATTTTTGATAAAAGAGACTCTTTTGATTTTAATGTTATAAAAATGCCATATTGGAATAGTACCCTTCACATTTCAATTTTTAGAAATATCATTTTAAATTATATAAAAAGAAATAATGATTTAGTATCTGAAGAAGTATTGAGAATTAATAATTATAAAAAATTCTTTCAAAGTTGCCTAGACTATAACTATCCAGCTAATTTTATATATAAATATATGTCTTTAAAGTTATAGCTATTTAATTATTTTTATTTAACGTATTCATTTCTATTTAGTTTATAGTATATAATTTTCTTATTATATTTCTTAATATATTTAGTCTATAGTATATATTCTTAATATATTCTTATATTAAGTTTAGTTACTAAAAATATATATAGATGGCGCCTTTATTCTTAGTATTGCTGTGTTTTTTTATGCATTGAGTCAGTACAATTGTGGAATCTGTATACATCGGGTAAGATTAGAGTTTCTTTGCTCATTTACATTATTGTTAATTATGGTTATATCCATTATTAACCTCTCTTGCAAATATTTTTGTTTATACATATTTATAATTGTATATTTCTTCAGGATTCCTATAGTAATTTAATATTGCAATTTGTATTCTATTGCTGTTGTATTCACCCACGTGGGTTTTAGGCTTTTGCCTTAGTTTATATTGGGAGCTATTATATCGGGGAAAAAATTTCTGCTGAAGGAGAAGGTTGAGATCTCACAAACTTTGTTTAATCCTGTTTCACTGTCCTAAACCAGTGACAGCTCGAGAAATCATAATAGTTTTCCACTCTAGCTACATTTCTCTTTTTTGGTTTGTCATGGTTCCATGTTCTTGGTTCTTCCGGTCTGATCTTAAGATTCTTGGGTTTTATTAGTCTTCTTTTTAATTATTTACTGCTATATATATATATATAATATATATATATGAAATAGACGTGGCCGTTGAAAGGTATTCTTTATATGAGATTGGTGAGGCATAATAAATATTATCCAAGAGGCAGTCATGGGATTATTCAAATCTGTTTAATCCACATCTTAAGCACATAAAACATTACAAAGACGACACAATTCACACACACAAACAAAACACACTACAGCCGGCTACATGTTTACGCAGACAAAATACAGAAGCGAAAGAGAACGTTCCCAAGGAATCTCGGTATTTATAAGCTTCTCAAATCACATGATCTGAGTGGGTAGCTAGATGTAATTTAAAATACTGCCGGTAGGCAGCGGGTTAACTTATTACTAAAATGTTGGTCCTGAAGGGATGGACCATTGGTAGTTAAAAGTTATTTTAAAGGATTATATTACTGGGAATTATTACATATATATATATATATATATATATATATATATATATATATATACAAAATTTTTAATAACTTTATTAACCATTGTATTGTACATGGATATCCTGCGAACTTTCTTTACAATTACATTTCTAATAGTTCTCAGTAAAATGCCAATATGTATTAATAATAACAATTTTTTTAAAAATTAGTTATAAAGTTAATCGAAAGATGGCGCCTAATATGTTTCATAAATTAATAATAATATATTTTATTTAAATATCATTGTGTATGTTTTGGAAGTCTTTCATTTTCTATAAATTTTATATCACTATTCAATGTTTTTAAATGTATATATATAGACAATATTACTTTTTATCATAATTTACTAATTTTAATATTATACTCCTTTGTATCTGGCGGGAAACATACACTCAAGAGCCAAAACATTATGACCACCTATCAATAACGAGTTGGCCCACCTTTGGCGCGCAACACAGCTTCAACCCGCCTTGGCATGGATGCCACAAGTCCTTGGTAGATGGCCGGAGACAGATTGTACCAGATGTTTAAGCAACGGTCACGCAAATTCGAGATATTGCGAATTGGTGGTCTTTGAACTCTGAGCTGCCGTCCCATGACATTCCAAATGTGTTCAATCGGATTGAGATCCGGTGAGTTAGGTGACCAGGACATTAACTGGAATTTAGCATCATGTTCCAGGAACCACTCCAACACAATTTTAGCCTTATGACACGGGGCGTTGTCCTGTTGGAACATTCCATTTCCAGCTGGAAAAACAGAGGCCATGTAAGGGTGCAACTGGTCCGCAATGATGTTCAGATACCCTGTAACATTCATGATCTGCTCTACCACAACCACGGGTCCCATAGACGCCCAAGAGAACGTCCTCTAAAGCATAATACCGCCACCACCGGCCTGTGTATTACCTACTGTACATTGAGGGAGACACTGTTCGCCTGGAAGACGGCGTATCCTGACACGGCCATCGGCGGGATGAATGACAAACCTTGATTCATCTGACCAGGCAACTCTCTCCCACTGATCCATGGACCAGTCGCGATGTTCCCGGGCCCAGCGCAGACGCAGTTGGCGATGACGCTTGGTCAGAAAAGGCACACGAGTGGGACGTTTGCTGTGTAGCCCCATATCCAACAGTGTCCGCTGAGCAGTGTGCTCCAATACTATTCTACTTGGCCCTGCATTGTATTGGGCTGTCAGCTGAGCCACTGTCCGGCTCCGGTTTTGCTTCCCCATGCGAGACAGTCTCCGACGACCTTTTTCTTTGATAGCGTGTGGACGTCCAACACCATGTCGTCTACTGCTGGTTTCACCGTCATTAATCCACTTTTCATAAGTACTAACAACTGTAGATCGCGAACAACCCACGAGTCGTGCAGTTTCGGAAATACTTGTTCCGAGCCTTCGAGCCATTACAATCTGCCCTCTATCAAAGTCGCTTAGATCCGCAGCCTTTCTCATCACACACAGAAGTAAGTGAAAGAATGATTCTTCAGACACTCCAGCAGCAGTTAAATACCACTTCAACCTGATCACGTCATCCAAGCGAGTTCATTGCAAAATGTAGGGGTAGTCATAATGTTTTGGCTCTTGGGTGTATTTAGTTGCTGTACTCACGAAGTAAGTTTTGATCAAGTGCATCGAGAGAGAGAGAGAGATTTTATAACTCTATACTAGTAATTAAGAGTAAGCTATAATTTTATCGTTATAAATTTATCGTATTGTGTTTTTTATTTGAAACATTTAAATTTCTCTTAATATTCTTTCCTTTCCCTTTGGCCCAGAGTATAGGCAAATTACAGGTGAAAGTTGGCTAGACGCAGAACTTTAATTAATCCTGCAATCTTGGTTGCTAAGGCCAGGAGTTTGCGATTGTACTACTGTGGCTAATATTTCTTACCATATTGACCAGTTATACTTGGGTTTCATAAGTATTTGTGTATATATATATATATATTATATATATATATATATATATATTGTTTAACATTTATAAACCCCGTGCACCACGCCATGTATAACACGGGGGCATACAACACAGACAGAAGAAAGGATTACAACACAAACATCCATGCCTTCTCCGGGATTCGAACCCAGTCCCTACGGCACCGCAGTCAGCTTCACTGAATATCTATATATATAAAGGAGAAAAGCGACTCACTCACTGACTGACTGACTAATCACGATATCTCTGGAACTATTCAACCTACAGACTTGAAATTTGGTAGACATGTTCCTTTCATAGAGTAGACATCAGCTAAGAACGCATTTTCCGAAATTCGAAACGCAAGGGGCGTTACGGGAGGTTAAGGGGCGTTATAAATAATTGTTTCCATGTTTAAACTACTCAATGTACAATTTTGAAATTGGGTTAGCAGATTCCTTTCATACATTAGAGATCCACTACAAAATGAGTTTGGTGAAAATCGACCCCCAAGTGGCGTGGCAGGGGCTTAGGGGGCGTTATAGATAATTATTTCCATTTTTAAACTATTTGACGCACTGTCTTTAAATTTGATATAAATAGATTCCTTTCGTAGAATAATGATCAGTTACAAAACGGGTTTTGTGAAAACATTGTTCTAAGTGGCGTTGCGGGGGATTAAGGGGCGTAATAGATAAATATATCCGTTTTTAAACTACTTCACCTACCTGCTTGAAAATTGGTAGGCAAGTTTCTTTCATGGAGTAAATATCCGCTACAAAATGGGTTTTGAAAAAATTGACCCCCAGGGGGTGTTGCGGGGGTGGGGGATTTAAGGGGCATTATAAATAATTGTTTCCATGTTTAAACTACTCAATGTACAATTTTGAAATTGGGTTAGCAAATTCCTTTCATACAGTAGAGTTCCGCTACAAAATGAGTTTGGTGAAAATCGACCCCCAAGTGGCGTTGCAGGGGCTTATGGGGCGTTATAGATAATTATTTCCATTTTTATACTATTTGACGCACTGTCTTTAAATTTGATATAAATAGATTCCTTTCGTAGAATAATGATCAGTTACAAAACGGGTTTTGTGAAAACATTGTTCTAAGTGGCGTTGCGGGGGATTAAGGGGCGTAACAGATAAATATATCCGTTTTTAAACTACTTCACCTACCTGCTTGAAAATTGGTAGGTAAGTTTCTTTCATTGAGTAAATATCCGCTACAAAATGGGTTTTGAAAAAATTGACCCCCATGGGGTGTTGCTGGGGTGGGGGATTTAAGGGGCATTATAAATTCCGATTTTTTAACTATTAGACGTACAGTCTTGAAACTTAGTAGGCATATTCCTCTCATAGGGTAGAGATACGCTACAAAATGGGTTTCGCGAAAATTGCGCCCAAGTGGCGTTGCGGGACTTAAGGGGCGTTATAGATAATTATTTCCATTTTTAAACTATTACACGCACAGTCTTTATAGTCGATAAATAGATTTCTTTCATAGAGTAGAGATCAGCTATAAGAAGTTTTTGTGAAAACAGACCTCTTAGTGGCGTTGCGGGGGATTAAGCGGCGTAATAGATAAATATTTTCGCTTTTAAACTACTTGACCTACCTGCTTGAAAATTGGTAAGAATGTTTCTTTCATGGCGTACATATCCGTTACAAAACGGGTTTGGGGAAAATTGACCCCCAAGGGGTGTTGGGGGGGGGTTAAGGGCAGATATAAATAATTATTTCTATTTTTAAACTATTAGACGCACAGTCTTGAAATTTGGTGAGCAGATTCCTCTCATAGGATAGAGATACACTACAAAATGTGTTTTTGAAAATAGACCCCTAGGTGGCGTTATTGATATTTTTTTTGTATTTTTAATTTATTGGACGCACAAATTTTGCTAAGCAGATTCCTTTCATAGAGTGCGATTCCCCTACAAAATGGGTTTTGTGAAAACAGAACCCGAAGTGGCGTCCCCATTTTTAAACTATTAGACGTACAGTCTTGAAATTTGATAAGCAGATTCCTTTCGTAGAGAACCGCTACAAAATGGGTTTTGCGAATATCAACTACTAAGTTTAATTTCGGGAGATTAAGAGGCGTAATCCATAAATATTTCCATTTTTAAACTATTTGATCATCCTGCTTGAAAATTGGTAGGCATGTTCCTTTCATGGAATAAAGTTCCTCTAACAAAGAGTAAAACAAAAATTGACCCCCAAGGATGGTTGCGAGGTGTCAAGAGGAGTTACAGAAAAAAATTCCTGTTTTTAATTGTTAGACCCATATACTTGAAATTTGTTAAGCATGTTTCTTTTGTTGAATAGGGATCCACTAAGATTGTATTTTAAGTAAATCAGGTTCTGCGGAGGGGTGCAGGGGGTTACTGGAACGTATTGACACACAAAAAAATCCTTTTTTCGAGCTACAAGGACTATAATAATGAAATTTGGTTTGCATTTTTCTTTTTTTGAATTGAAATCCGCTAAGAGCGGTTATTTTGGAAAACGGTTCTCAACGGGATTACGGAGATATTGATAGTAAAATTTTTGTTTATTTTCTGTTAGATTTAGACTTGAAATTTGGCTTGCATGTTCAATTTACGGAGTAGAGATCCACCGAAAATTGGTTTTGCGTGAATCCACTTGGTTTTTGGGTTAAGAAAGAGCAAACATCATTGCATACTTCAATTTTGGATATTTTTAGAAAATACAAATTAGATGAGTTCTGCCCTTTTTTTTCATCAACAGGCGACAGTTACAAGTCTAAGTATATTTTTCAATAAATCGAATTCTTAATGCAGGACTTAGATATCAATAATTTATACATATATATAAGCAGTAAAAATTTATAAAACATCATGAAATACCCAGCGAAGCGGGCGGGTAACGGCTAGTATATATATATTGGGAGAGAGTGTGAACTGCTGGATGAGCTGTGTTTTTTGAAAGCTTATTTACAGAAGCACTGGAAAGAATAAATATTTTTTAAATTTAATCGTGTGCTATTTTTTTATGATCATTTAAGTTTTGTTTTGAGATTTGTTTTAATAAGTATAATAGTATTAAACCAATTTTTTAATTACATTTTCAGTTTTACTTAGGAATTTCAACTATGCAAATGTGCAAGTATTTTTTATAAATAGTCCTTTCCTAATACCTTGACCAATCCGAGATTTGAATAATGTAATTCCAAAATTCCGGATTTGATAACATAACATGGGATTTCAAACCCTAATTAAAATCAAACACATCATACAACGTTCCCAGTTCCTTGTTTATGCCCCATCACACTGGTTTGATAATTGCAGCCTTATAATTTTGAACGATAGGGTTAGATGTTGAGGTTGAAACTCAAGCTGTGGCAGTCTATTTTCCGCAATTATGGCATAGTCACAAAATTTAATGCGTCTCTTTTATACGTCGCGTCTTTGTAGGAACGAACAATTCATGGCTGCTGTTGTTTCTGTCTAGTTGTGGGCGCAAATGAAACCCTTATATAGAGCATGCACATTACAGAGATACACATTAATTTGGTCTAGATCTGTGATTTCCAAAGTGGTCTATTTAGACCCCTTGAGGTCTACGTCAGCCGAAAATTAATTTGGCGGTCTATGAGCTAATGGCTCACATTAAACTAGATCGTGACTTTAATTCCGTGAGAAAATTTACAATCAAGTGTAAACTAAATTTTATCTATTTAACAGATTTATTTACTTTTTATGAGGTTAATTTGCATTTACAAAAGGTGACAGCATAAAGTTTATTAAAAGAAGAATCATTTCAGCTTTTCTTTCCTGATTTATGCGAAAGAAGTATAATACTGGAAGTCTCTAATTTTCTAAACTTGTCACGGACAATCTATCAAAATGTTTTAACCTACGATCAACATTTAAATGCCTTTTATTCCGATTTTGAAACCAGGTTTGAAAATGCTTTGACTATGGCCATACCTCAGTAGACAATGAATCCATATTGAAAAAAGAAATGTCACATTACAATAGGAACTAATAAGCACTAACGAAGATCTTAAAGTTTAGAAACAGATACCAGCAATTTTGACTTTAAAACCTGTTATTTGTCCCAACTAATGGAATATCCTGAGAAAAGTTTTTCATTGCTTTTCTTATAGTGAAGGCGTTTCAGCGCGGTTGCCGATCTCGAAAAAAAAACGAAAAAAAACTGGACACTACTAACAGAGGAGATTTAAAATTAAACCTGACAAGCTTGATACCAAATGTTGAAAATTTAATATTGTAGTGGTAGAGGTTCATCCCTCCCTTTAAAATAATGAGTTTGTTGTTTAGTTAGTTTATTTAACAGTTTTATTTATTAATTAATTTTAACTTAATTAATTAACATATGCCTTTTAAATTTTAAACACTATACTTGATTACAGTTAGAAATTTTATTCTTTTAAAAGTAGGAGTAGTAGCATCAGCTGTTAAAAAAATATTGATAAATTTACAAAAATTAAATATTAGATAAGCAGAGAAACATGGCAAGGGGTCTACGAGACAAAAAAGTTTGGGAACCTCTGGTCTATAGATTGTAGGTCCTCACGTTGGTGTGCTAAGGAAGTGTGAAGGACGGGATGTAACGTTTTGTTCTCGTGGCTTAAACATTACTCTTAAACCTCAGTGACACACTTCCTGTTTTGAGTGAATGAATATTAATGTCGCACTTCTCAACTGCTCGATGGCTTTTGACGATGGGCCTCGTTATTTTGAACCACGGTCGAGAGACGACACCGGGGCTGGCACCCCGAACATTCCCTTCTAATTACCACACCACACCAATAGGAGGACGTTTAAGCCTCGAAAGATTAAACGTCCATTGGCTCCTCTTTAATGGTGCTGTGCTCGATCTCGTGACACGCAAGCCAAGAGTCCTCTACCTTAACCACCGGGCTACTCGAGTTTCTACTAAAAGGAGCAAGCAAAATGACGGAAAGTGGTTACAATTCACCTCAGGAGCTGATAGCAATTTATCACCAGAGCCTGATGCACCACAAATAAAGCTATTTTTTCTCCTCATATTGCTCTCCTATTGCTCCTATTGCTATTCTCCTATTGCTATCGTAAAATGTGTGATTTTTTTACTAAGAAAAATCAATATTGCTTCGTGTTAATATCAAAGTATTCCATGTATTTGTTTTGATGTTTAAAGAGAATTTGAAAGAATAAAACATTGTATATATATATATATATATATATATGATTTTATATTACGTACAATGTCCGGCTATACGTCTTTTTCGTGAAATAATAAACTACAGGCAGTTAATCATAATTTTGTACTATTTTTAAAAATGTATTCGAATATTTGAAAAACAATTTCCTTAGCTTTACTTATCATTTGAAAGTTAAATACATTAGGAATGCCTGAATAGTTATTGCTATACACATACAGATGTTGGGGGCATTATATTATTATCACCATAAATTTTCAATCAAATTTTTATTAATATAAATTTTTTCATAGTTTTTATCTCTTTATTGTTCAGTACTACAAATCAGGGTAAAATATAAGAAAGAGAAATATAATTATTTAATTTTTGCTTCCAATTTTAAATTCTCCCTCTTTTGTTTATTCTTTACATTTCATTATTTTATTTTTCATTATATTTCTCATTTTCCAGAGAAGATAAAAAACCAGCTTTTACATAAAAATGCCCCAAGTAGTAGAGAACTCCCTTTTCATCAAAATATTATTTAAAATAGATATAAATATAAAAAAATGGCGCGCTTTTTATATATTAGCAATAAATGTAATTTTTTATTTCATTCATTACACTTCATTCAATTACATTTGATAGTAAAGGGCATTTTTTTTCGAAATAAATTCATCACATTTCTTTGCATAACTTTTCTCAGAGCTCACACTATTCAAATAAATTCACTTTCTCAAAACATTCTAACAATACAAAATTTCTATCGTAAAGTTGAATATTGTTTACTTTGTCCAATACAGTTTTCACAGAGTACAGATTTTATAGAAAAAAAAATATTTCTCCTATAATACAATAGTATTAAAAGAATATGGTACACATAATACAAAATTAAATTAAAATAACAGCTGTTTACTGCTCTTTTATTTCACTGTTTCTTAAATTCAAAAATTTAAACTACTACAGCATTTACTTATTTTTTTAAATTTTACATAACATTAAAATGTTAAAACATCTATACAAAATCATTTATTTTTAAAATCAAAATTTCTTTTTTTCTACAAAATTGACAACAAAAACGAGCTTTATCTTGCGTTTAAATAAGCAAAATATTCAAGCATTGAGACTCATATTTTTAAGTATATTATGCATATTAAAAGAAGACATATCTCACTTACCAGGTATCATATTGCAAATCCTCTAAGAGTTATAAAAAACAAAAGATGTCGACGCTTTAATTTGGTGCACAGCATCCACAAACTACGTGAGAAAGGTATCGAACACAAAAAAGAACCACTTCTTCAAAAGTCCTAATATTTAAGAAGATCTTGGATCTTTTCCAATGATGTAGGAAAGCCTTCTTTCAAGGGGGAAAATGAACCACGTGCTCAGAAAAGGGAAATTGAATAAGACGTAAATAAATCCCAAGAAATACGTTCTTCGATCTGAGCAAAAGTGGAATATGACCGCCAAAGAAATCCTTTAGCCCATTAAATATTCCATTCTCGTTACGAACATTCAAATTTGTTTAACTAAGCCTTTTCGAACGCTTTGGCATTTAGAAGAGAAAGCGAATATTTAGATACTGCTTTGTCGAAGTTTCAGGTTTGGCAATGCATGGGAAACGGAAAACGTTGCTAGGGGCAACAGGTTGTTTGAAAATGTCAACAAAGTCTGTTCCATGCCCCGCCCATCATGTGACGTCGTAGAAAGGTATCGATGGTTACTTGTTTTGATTTGGTGTAAAGCGTTTATGATTTGTGGTTTACTAAATAGTTTTTATGCTTTTTACATTATTGAAAAATAAAGAAAAATTTAGATTGTAATTAAAGTTCCAGAATTTACTATTTTGAAGTGCAGGTAAATCACTAAAGGAAATATTTTAAAATAAGTATCAGGAAAAAAAATCAACTATGGGGAGTCCTTTTCTACTCAGATTTAACAATTAAATGAAAGAAAATTTTTATTTTATTTGATAAACACACCAGTTTAAAACATTGACAATATTAATTTATATAATTTATAGCTGCATTTTCTCTAATTTGCATTATTTAGCATGAAAAATCATATTTATTCACAATTCTTATTATTAGTTCACTTACTATTGTTCAAATTTTCAATCGTTAATAAAATACTTTCTATTCATCCATTCAAGTTCAAATACATTTTTAAAGCTTGTAATGGATGACACTGGATGTTAATATAGTTTTTCAAATATTAATTCATTAATTAAATTAAAAAATAATAAATAGAAACAGACAAAAATAATAGTCCAACACCATAAGAGAAAAGAAAATGGAAACTCGCTTTCTATTTTGTTACTTATTATTGTGATTCTGTCATATGTATACACATATTTATATTAATTGTAACTCTTTAATAAAAATGAACTAAAATAAAATTTTCTTTGTTGAGCTAAGTAGGAACTGACTTAAATTTTTTAATAGTATTTGTTTTAGGAATTACTTTAAAAAATTTGAATCCTTTTGCTATGAAAAAGGTCAAATAGTTTCGAATATCATAGCTTTCCACCAAGAATTTTCTTTTTATGTATTAAGAATTACTAATTTCTCTCCAAATATTTCATGAGTTATGGCAGTTTATTTTATATTATCCAAGGAACAATTACTAAAATTTGTTTATACTTGCCACAAAGGCTGCGAATGTTGAAATTGTTTCTTAGAAAACAATACAAAAAATTCTTCTACACGTATCTGATTTTAATCTATGAGGAACTAAATTTTTATGAATAAAGTCAAGAAAATATTTTGCTCATTAAGAAAATCCAGTCTGAGTATATTTAGTTTTTTCATAGTTTCTCTAAAGAATTTATTTCAGAGAGCATATTGAGATGTGAATATCAATTTCTCCCCGTAAACGTATTTATTTAGATTTCGGAATTCTATATTGTTTCTGAAAAAAAAAGTTAAATACTTATCAACTGTATATTGTTTACAAAGAAAATTATTGTGATATCGGGAATATAGAAAATAATTTATACTAATTCACACAAATTTTTCACAATTTTCATTTTTCCAACTTAAATTTTTTTCTTAATTTTTAAAAACATACCAATTTTTCTGAAAACAGATGATTATATTACATTTGTAAAAATAATGATTTAGAGGTAATTATTGGATATTTACTGAGAAATAATATTTTAAAATATTTGCAAAAGATTTTCTTAAATTACATTTTTATTAATTTTTCTTTAAAAAGCTTCCTGCATTTCCAAATATTTAGAGTAAAATTAAAGTCGCAATTTTAAGCACGAAGACTATTTGTGGCGACCCAGTTACCAATAATTACTTCCAATACACTTCGCAAATGGGATTCATTGCCATGTAGCGAAGGCAACATCTCAGTTGGTACCTCATTCTCCCCTCTCTTGCCAGTTATAATTCTGACAGATTAAACATGCAGCTCTCTCTATTATGAGTCTTCAGTCGAACCGGTACTCGAACACGTGGCTTGAATAAAACTTCCCCATTCACAAGGTTTACGCAGGAGCACACAGGTTTTTATGTTCAAAGTTATAAGAACGATATATTAAAAAAGGAAACAAAAGCAATTGAATGAAAGTGGTCGATCTCTGTTTTCGTCTGATAACATAAAAAATACTCTTGTAGTGTGCAAAAAGAGGTCAGAATCAATGATATTTCAATTGAGTCATTTTTAAGAATCCTGATTCAACTAAAGAACCGTTGTTTGCAGGAATCGAGGTGCCTTAAATCTGCTGTGGCTTAAATTCTTTCTGGTAACGTTTGGCGTAGGATCAGGCTGGGTGGCATAGTTGGTTTGGCTCTAGTATTCCCAAGTTTGCGGGTTCGACCACGGCCCAAGTCGGTGAAAATCGACAGCGTCCATGTGGTATGATTATGTGGCATGTAAAAGATCCCTTGAGTGCCTGTTTGGCTGGGGTGCTCTCGGCAAATGAAATTCCTAAGCACGGTTTCGCATCGTCTGAACTCAGGTGCCTCCCTCTGGGGAGGAAACTGGACGCCAAAATTACTTGCTATGTTTGCTAACCTATACGGTGTCGCACTAAAAAGAGATACTAGCTCCCGGGGAATGTACTGAGTCTGTAGTAGGGTGTCACCTCAGGTATCGTTATTGAATCGCGGTCCAAACTAATGAAGTGGCCACGGTAGCCAATTGGTCTAGGCATCGGATCATGGCTAGCGTGTCATGAGTTCGATCCCAGTAAAACTAAAGACCCACCGTGTAGGGGCACGATGCACGTTAAATCTGTCGAGAGCTCAAATGTCCTCCCGTTGGTGTGGTAGTTAGGAGAGGGGTGCCAGCTCAGGTGTCATCCGCGTCATTTGACCATGGTTCAAAATTACGCGGACCGTCGCCAAAAGCCCTCGTGTTGCTAAACAGTGCGACGTTAATATTCCCTCACTCACCAAAGTAACGAAGCTTAGCGGTTGTGATTAGAGAACCTTTGTATCCCGGCCAAACTTGGAGAGTCGAAAATGTTTTTTTTTTCAGTAAAAAATGCACAAAAACTCGCTTTGAGGCTTACACCAAATGTCTTTGTAAATACCCTAAACAATTGTTTATTTGTTATAATGATTTGTTTGTCTTCTAAAGTAAAATCCCCATTCAAGAGGAATGCACAGCCACTACTTATTCGGAACGCAGTTGCAAGGATCACAGAAACTGCATGTGTTTTCCCAGAATACGCAAGTATTTCACATAAAACATAGGAGCAGAGAAAAATTGATTGGTGGCTCAAGTGGGGCGTGGCGAGCACTGCTAATAAAGGAACGTGAAAAACGCCGATCTATCGATTCTAATTTTTTTCACACATTTTAAATATTGGAGATCGTTAAGTTTTAGTTTTTGGTTTCAATATCCTTTTTACTGAGAAAAAGTTGTTTTTGCGGACATAAATAGGTAATGAAGATTTGCAAATGATATGAATGAATATTCAATAGATTAAAACAGTTTTATTAATGTTTAACGATAGAAAATATCTTAGAATATTATTCTAAGATAGGGAGATCTATTGTGGACACGGAAGCCCAGTGGTCAAGGTAACGGACTCGTCAAGTTCGAGCCTTGTGCCCGTTGAAAACTCGCCTTGTAGAGGGACCAACGCTCGTTAAATCTGTCGAAGATCAAACGTTCTCCCATTGGTGTGGCGTGGAAGTTAGGAGAGAGGGGTGCCAGCTCAGTTGTCGTCCTTATCACTTGAGCATGGTTCAAAATGAGGAGGTACTTGGCCAAAATCCTTCGTGCAGCTAAATAGTGCGACGTTAATATTCACTCGCTCAAGGTAGCCTAATAGTCATGATTGTGTACTCGTGACCCACGTTATCGAGTCACGGGTTCAAAACCTAGTGCCACTTAAGATGTGTTGTGCAGAAGGGTTGATGCGCGCTACATCTGTCGAGACTCAAAGTCCTCCCGTTGAAGGGATTTTGAAGTTTGGGATGGTGCCAGCCTTATGTGTCCTCCTCTGCACTTGACCGTGGTTGAGGTGTGTCCTCAATAGCCCTCCCTCGAGTTACTTCAGAGTGCGACGTAAATTAAAATCAAAATTATTCTTGGAACATTTTCAGAATAACCAGCTGGGGGTTGTTGGTTAGGTGCTACCCTTGTACTCCCAAGTGTGTGGTTAAAATTCCCGGTCCAAGTCGATAGATTTTCATGATGCAAGAAACCGACAGTGTCCATGTCGTATGATTATGCGACATGTTAAAACTGCCTAGAGTGCTTGTTTGACTTGGGACTCTCAGCAAAATTTTACTCCAACAATGTCCTATCGTCAGAGCTCCGGTGAGGAGAAATCTGCGCTAAAAAATTACATTGTGGCAAAGGGTATCGCACTAAAAAGTGATGTCAGCTTCCGGAGAATCTACTTGGTCTGCAACGGCAATTACCAACAATCCACAGCCCCATTTGAAGGAAAAAACATTTTTAGGAGAGTTTGAGAATGGTATCATATATCTGCAGCGGTTCAAGACAAGTGGATTTGAGAGTGGTTTAGAGAATTATTGACGACAGTGGTTGTCGTCAATAATTCTCTGCGTTTTGTCTTAACAAATAATCAATTGATCTAAATGTTGACACTCAGACTTTCCCTTCTTTTGTATTGTTGTTTAATCCTGAAAAAGCTTATATATGTGATATTTCAAATTCAGTCGGACGAAACCATGCATTTTCTAGACCTATTTTTACCTTTTTAATTAAAGTTAGAAATTCATAAAATAAATGTTGGTAATTTGTATGTAACAGGATTTTATTGCTTAATCTTTTTTTTTATCAAATGGTAAGGAATAAAAAAATAATTCCTCTTAGAAACGTCTTCCCCCATTTTTTTATATCTTCTTTAAAAGATAAAAGCAGTTTTTATTTAGAGTAGTCATTTCTTTATTCGCTTGATGAGCAATTACTTTATGAAAACGAAACAGGAATGTAATAACTATGATTTATTTAAGCTCCTCTGAAAAACAGTGCTTTTTTTTATAAAGTTTTAATTTATTTAATACTTTAATATAGAGATACTTTTGATTTATGTTAAAATACTTCCAGACTGGGTACCGGAAACGTTCAAAAACATGGTCCAAGTTATTAAAACCCAACGAAAATCAGGAGTCTCTTTTTGAGCGAAATAGACTTTCTAACGTTTCTGCTATAATTTTTCATGACTCTCAGCCCGATGCCTCGATTTATTTCCACCCGGGTGTCGTGCAAGTCAAATAGATGTGTGTAAATTAATCTCCCGCCGCGTTCATTACAAACTGCCGCACTCTTTCCCCCATTAGCCCTCTCAATTAGTTCCCGTACGGTTGCCAAGAGGAACTACCGGCCTTCCCTATCGTTTGGCTGTCGAAACGTCAATTACCTGGGGGTCGTTCAACCCCCATGGTGATCACGTGATACCCATTTCGTTCGGAAAAAGGATTCAATGAAAGTATTTGTGTGTGCGCTTACTTCTACGGAACAAAAAGAATTAGTGTGCCTCTACACCCTGCCGGGAAATGAAGATTAGATGAATTTCGGTTGTTGTGTGTTGATGCTGGCTGTTCGGAAAAAAACATATTTCTCATATTTCATGCTTACATATTTTGTTCTTTTATTAAATCGTCCCTCCATTCTGAATAGATTTAAGTGCTTGCTTATTGATATATTTAAGTATTTTCCTAAGGATATTTGTAGCTGATACGGAATAAGAAAGAATTATTCATCGTTCAGCTGACGATTTCTTTTTCCAATTTTTACTCATTCCACGTAAATATTTATCAACAATTTGAAATTCAGGGAAAATTTATCTTGTGATTCAATCATTATTGAATTTTCCCTTTTATAAAAAAGTAGTTACGGTAGCCGAATAGTCATGGTCTCGAACTCGTGGCTAGCATTGCCGATTCTTGAGTTGGTGTTCCTGAAGACCCACCATGTGGAGGAGTAGATGAGTGTTACAATTTTTGAAATTAAAATTCTCATGTTGGCGGGGTGTGGAAGTGAGATGACAGCTCAAGTTACATTCTCGTCACTCAACGCTGGATCAAAATAACAAGGACCGTCACGAGTAATCCTAATGAAATTTAAAAAATCAAATCTTTATTTTCCAATGTATTTTTATGCGAGTGCAAATTCTAGGGGAGGCGTAGCTGAAAGGACATTGTCACAAAATTACGGTCGACATTTCGGTCAAACTAGGAGTTTGAATCGTGTTGCCTATCGTATAGAGAGAAGGTGATTGGTTGAAAATTTGGAGAGTAGAGTGGCAGGACCGTGGTTTGACAGTCTACCGTCAGTAACCTCGTGGATTGTCATCAGGCCGAAATCAAACAGTTGGTTTATGTTAATGAGCACTTTAGAGTGAACCCCAACTTCACGAGGAAAGCGATACATCAGCTCGAGTGCTTCTTTATCATAGAAGCAAATTCCGAGATTCATTGCGAAAAAATATCGTAGATGTAAGATGTTGTTAATGCATACAAAAATACTTGGGACGGATCTGTACGGTTCTTAACTAATCCTCTACATATTTCTTTCAAATTTTATTTATTTCAACCAATCTCCACCGGGAGCCAAAGCAGGATTTATGCCAATGAGATATTTTATATAAGTTCGGGTTTTGCGAGTTAATAGGAGAGAATGAAATGAAATGAGAAAGAGTTGTCAAGTCAAGAGGTAGATTTTGTAAAGAAAAGTGAATCGAAGCGTCGGGAATCCAACTCACAGTTGTTGATAAAATTAGTCCGTAGAAAAGCTAAGGGAAAAGCTGACGATACAAGTCGTATGTTAAAGAGGGAATTCTAGCCTTGATCCAATCCAATCAAGATCCAAGGGACCTACAAGATGAACCTGCCGTCGTTTAAGAAATCAGGCCAGTGACTTAAGAATTATAATTACGTATACGTGTGTAGCTGTAATTGTACGCGCCGATCTTTCGTAGATTCAGTTTAGATTTCGTAGTTCCGCAATTAGTGACCCCTTCTCATTCTCCACTGTGTTTTATTGTTCTTATATTTGACCTTCCTTGATTAAGAAATATTAATAAATATTGTGATTTGTAAAGATATCTTATGAATTCGTTAACCCGCCTACACATCTAAATATGAGTAAAACTAGACGAGGTGATGATAATGTTAGGGGAGGTTATGTTAGACGACAAGTTCAAGAGACAACGTTAAATGTCGTATGTTTTCAAATATTTTTCTTAGAATATTCTGCTCAAATACTCAAGAAATATTGAATTTGTTATATATTTATACGTTTATATATTACAATTAATCGTTCACAATTAATGATCCCTTCTCATTCTCCACTGTGTTTTATTGTTCTTAAATTTGAATAGTGTGTATGTAACCTTCCTTGATTAAGAAATATCAATAAATATAGTGATTTGTTAAGATGTCTACAGAATTCTTTAACCCGCCTACACGTTCTGAATCTGGTAATACCAGAAGGGGAGTTGATATTACACGACATACTCAAAATAGGATATAACACATATTGTATAACTATAGACCCCACATTAACGTCTCAAAGAATATCCTTGGGTGTCCACCGGTCTATCTTAACCAAGAATTGGAGGACATTTTTAACTCGCCTTTCTCACATTGGGAACTTGAATGTGGCATTAAGCAATTTCCACAGAGGAAAATTGCGGGGCCGGATAGTATCTTGCCTGAATTTCTTGCTCATCTCGGTAACGAGGCAGTGGGAGTCCTACTTCAACTGATTAATCTCACCTGGGCTTCTGGTATCCCCAGCATGGGGAGAAATCATACCTATTCTTTAAGTTGGCAAGAATCCGGCAGACCTTGCTAGCTTTCGACCAATAACACTCCCTTGTGTGACGCGTAAATTGACTGAGCGCCTGATTGTTAGAAGACTCAATTACTGTCTTGAGAAATTCCATTGATAGACAGGCTGGTTTCAGACTGTGCAGGAACACAACAGAACAGGTTTCTAGACTCCCTTAAGAGATAAAGGATGGCTTCCACCGTTGCGGTGTTGGTTGACTTTCGGACAGCCTTCGACAGAGTTTGGAGAGAAAAGGACTTCTCAGGAAGAAGTGAATCAATATTGGTGTTTGTGGAAATATGTACCGCTGGATTAAATCTTTTTTGAACCAGCGTTTTATCAGAACTAGATATGGATCAGCAACATATGCCTTTAGACAAACTAGACAGGGGCTTTCCCAGGCCTCGGTTCTGAGTCCTGTTCTGTTTAACATTATGATCAATGACATAATTTATCATATCATGAATTCAAATCCTTAAGTTCAGGCCCTTCTTTTTGCTGACGACCTTGTATTGTCGATGGAGATATCCGTACTACCCAGGAGTCGCTGAACACTACTCTTGGTGCTCTTTTGACATGGTCAAACAATAATGAAATGACTGTAGATACAAGCAAGACGGTCTTCCAGGTCTTTACCCTGAGCACTAAACCTGAAGCGATCCAACTTTTCTATGGAGACTTTCAGCTTCAGAGGACCCAAGAGGCCACCTACCTTGGAATTGTTTTGGATTCAAGGCTGAGTTGGAACAAGCAAGCCAGAAGGGTACAGACCGTTGGTAAAACAAGAAATGGGCTGCTTAAAAGACTTTCTGGTGTGAAATGGGGTACTACACAAAATCTCCTTTGTACCACCTATAAATCATATATCAGACCTGCTATTGAATATGGCAGTGAGCTTCTTGTATCTGCTTCTGAAGCGGTTCAGAACAAAATTGAAACTGTCCAAAATAATGCCCTTAGAATCATAACAGGTGGAGCATTTCCAACACCCTTCCTGGCCATGCAATTACAGGCAAATATTGAACCCCCGACCTTCCGGAGGAAAATGGGAGCTCTTAAGTTAATCGAGAGATTGAAGAGGCATGGTGACTTTTGGAGAAACTACAACCCTGCAGAACGTAGGTTAAAATCCCATCCCACCTTCTTACATGTGACTAAAGAGCTGACTACTGATTTTGACATCCCTTCTTCTAACAGACAGTCCCTGCTCGAGACTGGAGAATTTATTAAACATTTGAGCCCAGCCTGTTATAATTTGGATTTGGTGCTGCCAGTCAATAAAAGATCCTGCATCAATACTGAGTTGAGAATGGCTGCGTTGACCACTATTGGCAAAAGATTCCCCGAAACACACTGGCTACATGTGTATACGGATGGTTCTGCTGCTGGGGCTAATCATAATGCTACTAACTATGATGGTGAAGTGGCTGCGGTCCATATGGCACTGACTGAGGTTGGTAAAAGAGAAGATCGAAACATTGCAATTTTTATAGACTCACAGGCTGCTATTTTAGCAGTCTCTTCAGTTCTACCTTCGAGAAATGGGCTTGTTCTTGATTGCCAACGCATGATAAATTCTCTAATAAAAAATGGTCACATTGTAACCCTTCAGGGGGTACCAAGCCATTGTGGAGTGAAGGGTAACGAACTTGCAGATGCCTTAGCTGTAGCTGGCTCTGCTCTATCTCAGCCTGACTCTCTTCTTGGCTACCATAGCGTTATGAGGATCATTGCTTCTAGATTAAAGACCCGTCTTCGAGAGATTGTCAAGAACTCTGCGAATGGAAAGAGATGTGGTTACTTAATGGAGAGTCCCATTCCTTGCGACCTGTCAAGACCTGTGGGTGTCGCAAACTTCAGAGTCCAGACTGGACATGACTATCTCAGAAAGCACCTTTTCAGATTTGGTTTTGCTGATTCTCCAACGTGCCCACTTTGTTCTAGTGGAGATATGGGTGGAGACCTCCTGGATTCTTGTCCTGGACTTACCGACATAGTAGCTGTTAATGCTGCTAACAAATTCTCTTTTTACGTGTGTGTCTCAGAACTGTATTGGGCTGCCCGACATAGACTGATGGCGGTCATGCCTAGGTCTGGCGTAGGATAAAAAAAACATATTGTTGTTTAAAATTTTTAACTAATTCACTTTTTTTTGCCGAAAAGGGTATTGAAAGATCGTTAGTAAGCTATTAAAAAAATCTCAATGTGCTGTGAGTAGGAATAGTTTTGGTGACGAATTAAGTGTCCAAATCTAGCAACAAAAATGTGTGTTGCTATTGAAATTCAGAAAATTATTCTAGTAGGAATATTTGACCTAAAAATTTCAGAAGTTCCTAGAAGGTACTTCCCAGCCTAAATAAGAATAATACAGAGAAGCCACATTGAAGCCAAACAACTGACAGCTACTGTGCGTTTGTTATACGACGTTATTATTGTGGATTTGAATTGTTGTATTCAATATTTGTATAATATTTGAATCTGCTATTGTAAATTTAAACATGCATGTTGATTGTATTTTATTAAAAGAAAATGTACTATATTTAATAGAAAATTCAAAAATAAATTAAGATTTTATTTTGGTTTTGTTGTCCTTTTGAAAATGTGTTTTGTTAAAATATTTTTGAGCTTTAGACTGTCGTTTTCTTATTGATTTGTTATTGATCTTCAAATAAATGTGAGAAATTAACAGTGGTCTTAGAATAAAAGATGATAAAAATTCAAATATCAATTCAACTATGATTAAGAAATAGCCATTGGAGAAAAAAAACAATACTTATAAAAAATCACGATATGCTGAGCATTTAAACTTTTGATATAAATTCTGAATAACGTTTCCCATTTCTTTTCAAGTGCTTTCTGAAGGTGGTCAGAGCGTCAATGGAATGAAGCGAACGCATTTGAGAACAATTCTTCGTGTCGTGCATCTGACATGAAACTGCAAATAGAGTTGCCAGTTTGAAACTCGTAAAAAACATTTTCGCATGAACATCGTCTGCATTTATGTTTCATGGGCTGCGAAAGGCTCTGGCAATTTGAATGAGATGAATAATAAAACAATCTTTCCTGCCAAACATTCTGAAAAGGTGTAACCAGAGAATATTTCAAGAGGAGCTTCTCATAAATTGTGAATAAGGAGTATCTTCTGAAGCGCAGAAGACGAATTGATATTCATGACTCGTGTGGGAATTGTTCAATTTCTTGCCATTTTTTTTTATACTTGTTCAGTTTTATATAAGAGATATTTTGTATTCAAGTTTCCTATCCCCACACACCTATAATGAAATATTTTATGAGCGATTGAATGCAAAAAGTATTCATGATTTTTTAGGCTTAGCAGAACAGTGTGGGGGAGACCTTTTTGAAACACACCGATTGGAAATGTTCTTATTTTTATAACTACATAAATAATTGAATAAATATATAGACAGACTAATGTATCTGGCGCTCTTACTCGAATCTAAGCTGCAATCGATTCTAAGCCGCACCCCAATTATCTAAATGTTTTTCAGAAAAAATAATAAAAAATGTGTAAAATTCTCATTGATGTCCGATACTTCAGAAATTTAAAGAAAATTAATGAGAAATAATAAGATGTTGATTTATTTTAACAGCATTACAAACTTTCCAACACATACATGAATCTGTAATTATTCTAACCGTCAGTTGCACGTCACCTAAAGTGGCGTTTCCATTTTCCCCACCATCCTTCCCTGCCATCCACTGCTTTTTTTATGCACCATTTTTTTTTTAAAGAATGTATTGCAGAAGAATGTAAAGACTGTTGAACATTCACAAGGAAAAATTATATCATTTTCCTTACGTATATTCGTTTCATCTTTGCCTCATTTTCAGTGGTCGCTGATCTATTTCCATTTTTTTCTGCTTATAAAATCGCCTCTCGTTTCACACTTGCTTCAGAGTGATGCTGTTACCGATTGACCTTTAGGTGATTAAAAGAAAGCGTACACACACACAAAATACGAGCAGACAATGATGTTTAGGGTTGACTGGAGATAAACTGCGGAATGGGTTAAGTCATCGATGCAAGGGACGGTTGCATTTTTTCCTTTTGAAAGGGGCGGAAACTCAATTTCTCTCATCCAAAAAATGTTTTGCCTTCTATTCTAAGCCGCACCTGATTTTCAGTAGCATAAACACCGGATAAATAGAGAGGTTTAGATTCGAGTAAATGCAGAAAAAAACGAGGATTGATTACAAAAATGTTGGAGCCATGTATTGTTGTATAAGGTTGCCAATTATGAAATGAAGCAAAAATAGATTAAGCACATAACCTCATTTAGACGCAGTATTTTGGCATAATTTGCTTTTCGTGTGAAAGGTACATCTTTTCCTTTTTTTTTAATGCATATTTCAGTTAAAAAAATATCAGATCATCTTAAAATCTTACATTTTATTGGGAAAAAAATTCAATTCAATTATGTGCATTTTTTTGCTCCATTTCATACTTGACAACTTAATATTTGAAGTGTGTAAGACACTTAAAGCATATAGCACTGAATTCTCATTTTTTTTTTTTTTTACCGTCGTACCTTGAAACTACACGAAAGCTGTTGGAGGTGGCCTTGGTAAGTTCGAACCTCGATCGAGAGACGAGGAGGACATTTAAGCTAGCACTGTCCTCTCCAAACTTCCACATTATACCAATGTAACAGCCTCGACAATTTCATTGCGAATCAGCACCTTTACTCCGTGGTTTTTTAATGGCATTGGGAATCGACCTCCCATTTCGATAGATATTTAAACTTAAAAATTTTTATACGAATTACAAATTGAGATCGATTGCTAATGTTCAGAAGTGATTAAATTACCTACGTTAATTTAAAAATGAAAAAAGTGGAATTTTCTGTAATAAATGATACGTTATTTTGTAACATATAACTAAACGAAATGCGATTAAGGGTCTGGAAAAGAATCAGAACCGACAGAGTTGTATTTCATTTGTTCAATTATCAAAGGAATATTTTACTTTACATTTTTGTTGAAATTGGAATTCATTGCTGATTATTTTGATTAGGAGAAAATATAATTTTGTGTTGAAATATTTTATCAAAACTTTATTTCCATAAAAAAGTACATAAAAATATTTATGTTTCATTCACTTTTTTGTCAGCTGAGATATTTTTAAGGCGAAATATATATATATATATAAAACATTAATTTTTCTGTGTCTCTCCCATATATTGTCGAGAGTTCAGACGTCCTCCCGTTGGTGGGGTGTTGCAGTTAGGAGAGGTGGTGCCTGCTCAGGTGTCGTCCTCGTCCCTTGACCATGGTCCAAAATGACGAGGTTCGTAGCCAAAAGCCCTCGTGTAGCTGTAGTGTGACGTTAATTTTCACTCATTCACCCATATGTTACCTTTAACAGTGTATATCGGCTACATTTCCAGAAACTAAGAAGACATTTTTGGTGTCCCTTGCAATTTATGTACAAATGTTCTTCTACTTATAGAAATAATTGTACGTCATTTAAAATGGTAATCTTTCTTTATTCAGAATATAATTTTTAAAATTATTTAATTTGATTCCTTGATTATTATTATTATATTGATTAATTAATTCAAATGAGTATTCGTTCTAATTTTTTTTTATTTGTAGTGGCAATACCAAAAACTTTATTAATCTCAATCACTAAGTTATTTTTTTTACGAAAAATAATCGTTTGGTCCTTATTTTTCGTGATGTTTTCCAGAAAACAAAAACCTGGTAATTTGGCCTCGTGTCTTGAACTTAAGTGAAGTGATACTACCCATAGCGACATATATTGACATCTAGTAAACAACCCTTTACACACATAGCAACCGTTGTTTGCCACTGAATTGGAAAATTAAGGCCACACTCTGAATTCGATAATTTTCTGGACCAATATATTAAACGTTAAGCAGTGAATGGCCTTTTACAGATTTCTGCGTTCTCTTCAAATATGTGACGCTCATTCCCTTTTAATGTAGAATTGGCACAGAAGGGCATACTTTCATTGTTGGGGTTATTTTTTCATATTATTGGCAAAAATAGAATACATTTTTTCTTATGTTTTCATGTTTCAATAAACATTTGTTTCAATCACAAATATTTAAAATCTTTCCTGGGTGAAATGGTGTAGTAACCTAATAGTGAAAAAATCCAGTACCCGAAACAATGTTAATAATTTTTCTCAAATCTGTATGTTGGTTTTAAGTCTATAGAATGTATATAATCAAATAAATTTACAAATTGATTCAGATTTAATTACTTCTCCTTTACACACTAAAAGCTCATTTTTAAGATGACTAACAGTGTTCAAAACCGCGATTTTGAAAAATTGTATAAATAAATAATTTTTTCATATTTACTGTCCGTTGGATTGGAATATACAAATAAAATTGTTTTACCACTACATGAAAAAGCTATTTAAATCCCGATTTTGGCAAACAAAAACAAAATAAGTAGGAACTTGCAGTTGTTCTACTGGTAACATTTAGATGCAATTTCAAATAAGTCAGTTGAGAAAAGGTATCCAAATACTAAAATTCTCCAAAAAACTTTTGAAAATTAAAAATATATATATATGTATATTGTACGCGTTCTTACTATTGTATACTTAAAAATCGAGGGAATTTTGCTCACCTGCATACGTTATTGTTATTAACAAATATTCGTATGTAGTTTTTAAAAGAAAATTTCCCCAAAAAGCAGAAGTTAGCAACAGTGAAGCGCTTGAACTGATTGGCTGGAAACGAATTAATTTCGTTATAATGTGACGTCAAATGAATTGAGTGGATTGGGTAAACCGGAATCGAGGTGGATTTTTAAAGTTTTAGTTTTATCCTAAGATGCTCTGAAAAGAATGTATTAATAGGTTTTTATATCTAATTAAGTTTGAGTTATATATTTACTTTCTTAATGGTTTAAGTTGAGTTTGAAACATTCTATTTTGATTAAATTTCAGTTTGTTAAT
The DNA here is from genome assembly GCA_019973975.1 of Trichonephila clavata. Lineage (NCBI taxonomy): Eukaryota > Metazoa > Arthropoda > Arachnida > Araneae > Nephilidae > Trichonephila > Trichonephila clavata. The sequence continues at coordinate 97,452 of BMAO01012046.1, forward strand.
TCATACAGAAATGATTATATTTAATTACTACTGTAATTTTATATTAATATACTAGCTGACCCGGCAAACGCTGTTTTGCCATATAAAGTGAATATTTTGGTAGTCAAATAAAAAACAACTAACTCATTGTAAGTGTGTGGGAATGTTGTATATGAATGAAAGAGGAATGGAGCGCTGTGAATGATGACGGCCTATAAAAGTAACAAAACACCAAGCATTCATTTTTTGAATTCTTTGTTCTTTTATTATTTTAACTAATAAATTTCAAATTACATCTTTATCACAAACTATGACAGTTAAAAAATAACATTATCAGTCTCTTAGTGCAATGAAGTGTACGATATTTTTATTGAGTCCATCTTTAGCCAACACATACAAACTAGATGGTTTACCCACGCGAGAACATGCCACGTATAATTGTCCGTGTGAAAAACACGGTGTGTTCAAATCTAAGGCACAAACAGACATCGTTTGACCTTGAGACTTATTGATTGTCATTGCGAATGCCAATCTAATTGAGAATTGAATCCGTTTGAATTCAATTGGCACACCTGTGGGAATAATAGGGATTCGTGGTAATAATACATCTTCTCCTCGGAACTTGCAATTCAGAATTCTGGCTTCGACAACGTTTTTCATCAATTTTTTAATGACTAATCTCGTGCCATTGCGCAGTCATGGTGGGTTCAAATTACGAAGCAAAATAACCAGAGATCTAACCTTCAGTTGTAAATGGTACGGTGGCATGCCTGGCAAATCCAGCGAGTTCAAAAACTCTGCTGGATAATTTACAGCTTCGTTGGTATCGCAAACTGTATCGATAGATTTGTATGACATCAAGTCCCCTGGCAACAACTGTTGTATCTTGAAATTCAAATCGTTGACGTCCGCATTTTTTGTTGCCAAAATTGCTCTTTCTGCCAGCCAGTCCCGATTCAAGTATTGTTTGTGTATATTGGGAAATATCTGGTCAATGATATTGGGAAATATCTGGTATCATTTTGCGAGTTAATGATTGTGCAGAAATCAGTCGGCAATTTTATGCATCCAGTATTTTCATGTGGATGCATAAAATACTGGATGCATCCTACTTTTCCAGCGCCGATACCTGACAGTTATTTTGAGAATGTTTCAGCGGATGGATCTTGAAACATTTGAACGCGCATATTTACTTTCAGCTGTACTCTTTCAACATTACGCCACAGTGGCGAAGATTTCAAGCAAGCGTGGATCTCATCAGCGTACGTTGAACGTGGAATGACGGGAAGTGTTTGTCTGAAATCACCTGAAAGGAGTAACAGAGTGCCGCCAAATAGTTCGTCGTTGTTTTTTATGTCTTTCGATGTCCTGTTCGACGCCTCAAGTGAATGTTTGTGTGCCATAGTGCATTCATCCCAGATGACAATTTTACACTGTTTCAGCACTGTGGGGAAAACATTTTTTGTGTGAAAGAGAAAGAAAAAATTGATACAGATAAATATTTTAAATGAATCTCAGAAATGTATTGAATACATTCTTTCATCCTAGTCTGACATCAATATTAATTAAATTTTGAAAATTATATAAATGATGAAAATTGAAGCAAAAATAACCTTTTCACTCGCGTTTTTTTTACTCTCCAAATTTGCTGATTTTCGCATGTTTAAGTCAGAACTTTTTAGTGTAACCCTTGAGTGCGAGATGTGAAGTGAATGGTAAAACAGTTGAAAGCTATTTGGCGCGAAACCATTTTTCGATGCCAAGGCTTGGCTAACTGTAAAATAGCTTAATTTTTATTAAAGTTTTTTTATTTTTAGGGCTTAATTTTATAGTTAATGCTTTCAAACTTCACACATTAATTTCAAAAACAAAGTACTTAAAAAAATATACAAAAAATACTGTTTAAATTACTTCTCGCCAAAACGGTATTTTATGAAGATTACAAAAAAAAAATTTAAAATCCGTAATTTTTAAGCAATTTTTTCAATCTTAAGACAAAAGTTTGATATCATTATTCTACAAAGGCAAAAAAAAAAAGTTTCGTATGATAATCTCAATAAATAACGAAGTTATTCAATGTTGAGTTAAAATTTTTGATAATTTTTCGAAAAATCGTAAAAAAAAAAGTTTTGGGCATTTTATTTTTTAAATGACTGGTTCTAAAAGAAAAAGGCTTGAAGCTATTTAATGTAGAATATCATTTTCATAACACGAAAATAAATTCATACGCAACGATTTAGAAATAATTTTCGTAAAAACGCATCAGTTTTAAAGCTTTTTTTAAAAAAATCGTAAACAATAGAAAATATAATTATTTTGTTAAAAAAATTATACCGTATTGTGGCAAAATAAATGATATTTCCGATTCTGTAATTATTTTTTGTCTGATTTTGAAAGCAAAAATTTGATGGCTACTTTAAAAACATTTCTGGTCGAAAAAGTGGGATTTTCCCTCGGCCGAAACGGAATTGAAGTTTAGCCAAATAAACAACCCTCAGGAGTAAAACAATTAGGCGTTTTAAAGTTTTTAATTAATATCTTCTCAACTAATTGCAATATCGGAATGAAAAATAGTTTACGTCCTATTCTCAGATCTACTGAATATACGCACAAAATTTCATAAGATTTGGTTTAGTTGTTTCGGAGGAGTTTGGCCACAAACACTGTGACACGAGAATTTTATATACATTATATTTAATTACTACTCTAAAATTTTAGTTGTATTGTAATGCATCATTCCTATCTCTCATGGAAACAATTGAACTTATACTTTAGCTGCAAACTGAGGCATTTCCGAAATATTTCGTAAAACTTTTTTTGAGCTGAAGTAAAATAATCAAAAAATAAAAGAATATTTTATTTTTCACTAATGTGTTTTCTATGAGTAAATAATTTTTTTTTGTAAGCATGCAAGAGAAACTTAACGCTAAAGAGCAAATTAAATGTCGCCTCCCCCCCCCCCCCAAAAAAAAAAGATTTAAGGGTTTTAAAAAATATCCGAGGTGTTACAACATATCAGTAATTTATATCCTACTCTACAAGTAAAAAGATTTGTTCCACTTTTTGTTAGAAAAATATTTTTATAAGGAAATAATACACATGGACAAATGTTTGTAGAAATCCACTGTGAAATGTAAAGTAATTTCTTCCAGAGAAGAATTATCTGATAGATAAAACACTATTAAGTAAATAACACTTTAACAAAAAAGCACTTTTCTGTCTAATATATACAGTCGATAATTGGAAGCTGAAGGGACTAATGAAAAACTTCAAATTATCACAAGTTCGAATTTTTAAGAGGGTAAGAAAAACTCCTGAATTTTTTTTCCAACTCATTTAAATTTTAAACTATGTAATAAACAACAACTCTGTGTACATATGTATAAAATTACTTTAAAATATTTTTAAAAAGTACATATTATACAGTATGAATGTTGTATAGTAGTTAAAAGTCACATGTGTTAAAATAATACATTTATGTAGTAATTCTCTTTCATGCCCTACGAAATCTCTTCCATTCCTCATTGGAAATGAAATCGCTTCGCACCCGGATCCCTCAGACACTGTCCACAATACCAATGGTTCTTCAAGGCAGGGCCTAGTGCCTCCTATGCCCCATTTGGTACCACATGCTATAAGTTATACACATAAGCCATAAATAGTTATGTCAGTCCAATGCAACAACAACAAAAAAAATCCTGCGCATCACAATAGCGGACCATCCTTTCTGAACACATGAGTAGCAAGGCGATGTGTTAAACCAAAGATATGGGCAGATATCAACTGGGTGCGGCCAGGTCCACTTGTAGAAGAAAAGCAATAAAAGTGTCTATTCGGCTGAGAAACCGGAAGACACAAAGAAGGTGTAGCGGACAGATGTTCATCAAAGGGGCTACGTTACAGAGGAGACATGCAGAGACAATACAACACAAAACATGTAAGTTCCAACCTGTTTGCTATAAGACTCTAGATAGTAAGTGTTCGAATTGTCAAGAGTTTTATAAGATAACTTTGAATTTTTGCTTGCTGTAGTCTGGCCAGCCACAGATTTTACTGAGCATATACTTCGTATTAGCGAGAGGTTCGTATTATCGAAAGTTTGAATTAGCGAGAGTCGACTATATATATATATATATATGTAATAACTTAAATTAATATAAACTCATAATTCGAATATCCTTTATTCATAACATCTAATTCATAAATCCAAATACTCGATTTCGAAACGCATCTCTTTCTCAAGCATTAAAAACATGTTGGTTTATTACTGATTCTTTAGACCTTGAAATTTGATAGATTTATTAGCGATTCCAAGAAATATAGGATCCTTAATGGTTTTCATGCGCTTTTAGTAATAGGGATTAATATTCCCTAAACAATGATGTAATTTCTATAAATAAATAGTTATTCCCTTCACCTAGACACGTGACTGTATTTTTTACAATGTATTTTTCCCGGTTCTTCCCTATATATAAATACTTGCTAATTGAATAATCCCTCTCTTGTATTTTTGGCTGAGTATGAGAAGCATACTCAAATAAACAATGTGATCACGAACAAGCCTCTTTTTAATTTTTTCGGCCACGACTACTTCATCACTACTAATTAAAATGATAATTTTCCTATTGTAAATGTATTGCATATATATATTACAATTACATTAAATCACTTTTTACCAAAATATGTGGATACATTTATGAATGCATGCATCGAATTTTTTTTATCAAAGTTTGAGATTTTTTTTTAAAAAAAAAGCTTTTATTAAAATAGACATTGTGTCATCGAATCTCTAATCACTTATCAGTACTTCCACTATTTAATGCGCCCGCTATCTAAAAATGAATAATTATTTCTAGAATATTTCGCAACTGCATTTCGAGTGCACTACAGAATAAGCATAATAATTTGATTGCTATCTGAAGAACAGGAGAAACATGTAGATAATTATGAGTAATGTAATTATTTTCTTTACCGAAAAAACTGCCTAACCCCATTTTATTGTGCAGGTTATTACGTAGTATTAATTGTGTTAGCTGTATCACGACATGGGTGGAGCTTTTCCTCTGATGAGAGCACTCCCTCCCCCTTCCCCGTTCCTTGTCGGCATTATTATGCATAAGAAATCCACCCTACCTAAAAACGTGTACCTGTTATTGCAGTCCACCATTCAAAACTGACCTTAAATTTGACACGTGTATTGTGCATTCATAAGTTCTGGTCTGTTGGGTGCATCGTGATTTTACAATGTAGAATGAGGTTTCCAAGAAATCGAGAAATTATATATACGCGACCTAATATTTAATTTTCCCTTTCGCTGAATTTCCTTCTGCCGGAAATGATCGTTAAATAAACTGATATTCTTTTCCGTTAAAATAAAATTTCTTTCAGCATTTAAGGAACATTCTAACAATTATTTATTGTATGGGCTCAAGTGAAGCGGTGGGGAATAAAAGAAATGAGAATTCGGTTGGAGGTGAATGTTATGCTTTCAAGAATGTTCCGATCGTTATTCATTTCAGCACTGATGGGAGCCCTTACCTGAATGCCACGTTTGAAGCGCGATGGTTTGGGCTTGGTGAGTGAGTGAATATTAGCGTCCCACTGTTCAGCTACACGAGGGTTTTTTGGGGCGGTCTGCGTCATTTTGAACCATGGTCAAGTGACACCTGAGCTGGCACCCCCATATCCTAACTACCACACCACACCAACGGGAGGACGTGTGAGCTGTCGATAAATTTAACGTGCATCGCGCCCCTACACGGTGGGTCTTCAGTGGTACTGGGATCCGACTCATGACACGCTAGCCACAATCCAATGCCTAGACCACTTGGCTACCGCGGCCGTTTGGACTCGGTGGAGCAGTCCCTTGGCAACCCCTATCTCCCGATTTTTAGAGCTTCTATTACTTTTTTATGCGGACATCTTGTTTATGCGGTTTCACTTGACTCAGATGAGGATTTCGTTGCTCGAATATCTGAAGCTGCTGCACGTGTGCGCGAAATACCTGGCATCTTTGAACGCTCCACCGACGCTGTCAAGTAAGTATCGCTACTGGTGGACGTAATTTTGAACAGTTATGGTAAACATTACACTTGTCAACGACGCTTTTAATAAACGACATTCCTTTTGTCTCTTATTTTTTTGTATTTGTGCATTCCCGCGTCACTCGCGACCATACAATAAATGATCATTGCAATGTCCTGTACCCGTCCTGCATATAAACATAAAGATCGCGTGGCAAGTATTTCTTTACTAATGATCATATTTTAGATGGTTGATGTAATATGGATGATATTGATGAGGCAGTCTTGTTGAATGGGAATCCAATTTATTTCACATTTAGACACAACCACAAATAAACATTTAGAGGACACTTATTTATGGCATAAACATATAACACATAATACAAATACGACACACAACATGACGAAAACAAGAAGCGGGCTGACCTGAGAGATCTTTCTGGAAAAAGGGGAGCTTTTATATGAAGCGGCAACTGGAAGTTCTGAAATCCGCATGATTTCTGTGGTAGGAGATTGTGATTAGTGGAAATATATCGTAAGATGAATCTAGTGCAACTTAACTTTAAAAACACTTAGATTTTAATTTTGGATAGAAACAATCACGGTAAAAGCCCGTCATTGGGTAAGCTAATTAATTATTTACGCGCGAGTTGAGAAGTGCAGGACCATTACAAATTAAAAAGTCGTCAAAAGTTCATCCAACGTGTTCAACGTCTTCGATGGATTATCATCCCGCTTTAAAACGCAGATGCTATTCATAAACCTTGGATTTCGATAGGGTAGATTCACCATGCACCTTACTCAGCATTTCCAAAGTCTCCATTGTTGTCTTGCCTAAGCGTTGACAGAATTTAATATAACTATTTCTTCAGGAAAAAAATTTATATATATATATATATATATATGTGTGTGTGTGTGTGTGTGTTTTTAAACATATTTATTAAGATAAGAAATAGACGACATAAAATTTAAGAATTTCCTTTCATTATAGTTGAATATAAACAGATAAATAAGAATTTTAATGCAAACTTACTGCTTATTTTCGATCACTCTGCTTTCATATCGCAAAATAAGGGATATAAATTTGTGACTTTCAATTTAGCACGATTTTAAGCATTCAGTTGTGTGAAACAATTTCTTTGCGGACTCGAATCATTTTTCAGATGAGGAAAGATTTCTTATGTATATATGCAGAGCCAAAAGCAAAATAAACGTACAATTTTCTCTCTTGAAACAATTAAATCTCTCCAGCAAAGACATCCAATAATTTAAAAAATAGCTGTAATAAATAGCTTCTTCAGAGTTATTTCTCAGATTTTTTTCGTAAATGTCCATGATACTAAAGATGTTTGTCAATTACAAATTTTTATTAGCTTCTATCCACTCAAAAACTGACAAATTTGTAGAGTAGTGCAGAATACCACTGAGAATTGTGCCACACCCGTGGTTACCGACTTATGATGTGTAATCTTCTATTTCGTCGCCTCTTTATCCAATAGTGACGTTCGTTTAGGGTGTTGTTGTAGCGTTAAAGTGCCGATTGGAAATCCGAGTTAGAGAGGACAGGATTCGCGCCCATTGTTTCAGATTGACTGTGGATCAAAATCAATCGCCAACTGCTCACATGTTTCTTTAGAGTGCTTCGAGATCAGTCAACCAACTGATGGTTTTAAATATTCGATGCGCACAGAGATATTATGTCTCAAATATGAATCAGACAGGAAAGAATAAAAAATATTAATATATTGGAGGAGGAGAGGGTAAGTGATAAAGTAACAGTATATAATTTTGAATCTTGTTGAAAGAAGAAAAAGGGCTTGAAACCTTACGTGACTTACTTTAACAATCATAGACCATTTTTCAATTTTTACTATTAGTTCCCACTCTCCCTATATATATATATATTTATTTACATGTCTTGTTCACACTTTCTATCGTTAATAAAATACTTTTTATCCATCCACTCAAGTTCACATACATTTTAAAATTTGTGGTGGATGACACATGATGTAAATACAGTTTTTCAAATATTAATTAATTAATTAAATGTAATTAATTAATTATAGTTTAAGGGTTATATTTCAGTAAATATTATTCTTCTAGTCGGCAGCACCATTGGATAAAGCAGCCTTTGTTAAACTTGTGATGAAGATATAAGTTAACCTGAATAATCATACTCTAGTTAGACGTCAGCATTCCTTTTACACCGGTTTAAAGATAAATTCTTATCTATTATATTCAACTATTATTAAAAAAATTTAATTAAAAATTTAATCTGATTAAAAAGTTTTTAGAGTAAAAATTTAGAAGGTGTTTAGCCACTTAATATTGCGATTCTATCATTTCGTATAGACATTTTTTATTAATTGTATTTATTCAATAAAAAGTAACTAAAATATAAAATTTTTCTTTTAATCTAAGTAGGAATCGACTTAAATTTTTTTTAATTACTTGTTAAGTATTATTTCAAATTCTAAATTGTAAGTTAAATCAAAGTCCATCTTGTGTATATTTAGACACTCACAAAACATACATAATTTTTCAACGAAAATTTACCTTTATTTTCTTAGAGAGTTTATTTTAGTTATGGATTCTATATATTTAACAATTCTCTAATAAAAATTTGCCTATCTCACAGCTTAAAATTTATTTTTTAAATATTAAAAATACATGAAAGCAGGGGTCTACATTTAATTAATTGAAAATAAATCAAACTAAAATTTAAACATAGGGACTTTTAGAATATTAAGACGTAATTTTAATTATTAGACGTTAAATTAATTAATTTTAATTATTAGACGTAATTTTAAAAAAATGTCTCATTAATTTCATTTATAATTTTTCTACTGTGTTTTATAAGTCTGTAGAATATTAATTTAAATTTAAGTAATTTTACTGACATAGTTGCTCTCATAAAAAAAATTCTAAGTGAAACATTTCTGTACTCCGGATGTGTAATAATAGCAATATCTTTTTTCAATTCCAAAGAAAACTTAATTACTAGTAACTTTAATATTCTTCTCAAAGAATTAGCCCTGAGGTGAAGGTGAACGAGAAAAAAATGTTTCGAATTTGTACTGTTACTTTTTACCAGAAAGGTGCACTAATTATCCCTCTCCCATGAAAAATTCATTCTCCATACAAAGCGTCTACTTTAACACCCAAGACCATCACGCTTCACCACCAAACAACTCAATGCAACTCATCAATTTATGAAAAGAATAAAATCTTTTTTGGGCAGAAACAGAATCACAACCGATCCATCATAAAGGATTTCGAAAAAGTTTCTTGAAAATGTTAGAAAACACAGAAGGGAAAAAACATTTTTCAACTACAAAAGAGGAGTTGTGAATACATTCTAGGTCGAAATAATAAATAAATTAGAGCTTAGGGTTACAGTTGAAAATGGTTTTAGAATGTGTCATGGGGAGTAAAAAGTATTAATCTTCCTCCTACTGGACATAGGACGTGATGTCCCTTTTAATGACATCGTCACCATTTGGACATGATGCTATCGAAAGAAAAGTAATTCTGCTTGTTATTCAGAGAAGCATCCGAAGAAAATGACGATAATTAGTAATTCTGGAACGAAAACGACAGGAATTAAATTAGGAAGGTGCAGAAATTTCGACTGAATTAAAAGAGAATTTTTGTAAGAACACTAGTTACTTTAATATAAAACATGGCGTCAAGAGGACCAACTGGCCTCTTGACGCCAATAAAGGGAAATTATTCATTAGAGCTACTTCTATGTAACGTATTGTTTGGGGTCAAATAGTGCCCTGCAATAGAATAAAACTTCTCTAAGAGTTTTTCATTAATTTAAAAAAATAAAACAACATTTTATTCATTAATAATGGAAAACATCGAGAGAAAAAAAACGAAAAAAGTGCGAACAGCACTAAGATCAGCAGCGACACGGATAATTTAAACCGTTGAGAATATATTAAAAGAATAACAGATTGACTTTGATTTCCTTGAGGAAAATTTGAATTTATTAATAACTAGATTGGAAGAGTTAAAGAATATTTATGGCTTAATTCTAAGTGAAACCACATTAGAACAACATGGCACTGAATTAAATACTTGTTTTGATTACTCTGACTACGACTTTTCTCGCAAAAGAGAAATTAAAAGAACACAAAAGTCATATTAATTCCATTGTGTCTAGCGGTACAGAATAGAATTCAACTTCGTTTATTCAAATAACACATTGTTAAACTTCCTAAGTTAATAGTTCAAAAATTTTATGGAGCTTTTACTCAATTTTTATAGCTTCTGAAATACTTTCCAAATTTCTATCCTTGGTAATAATTCACTTTCTAAAATAGAAAAATTTAATTATTTAAAAAGCTATTTATCTGATTCAGCTGCTCAAGCAATAGAAGGTTTTGAGAAAAATTAATTAATATATGATTCTGATGTTGAGCTTCTTAAAAAAGATTCGGAAATAAAAAAGTAATAATTAATAACCATATGAATAAATTATTAAATATGCTTCCAGTTTATAAATCGAATGACATTTCAAAGTTGAAAAAGTTGCAGAGCGAACTTGAGTTATCTGCGTTCCGCTTAGAGCCCAAATATTACAGCGAAATTGAAGTAAATGTTAATCGCTATCGTTTTGAAAATTATTCCTACCGAATTTACCGAAGAAATGCTGACAAAAAATAAACGATTTTTTTGGAATTCTTCCAAGCAGAGATCGAAAGCAGAGAAAGAACCTATTTGATGAAACAGGAATTCGCCACGACTAGGTTATATACGGATTCTAAGAAAAACAAATTTAAACCACGGAACAAGTGCAAGATCACACATTTACATGTGAATTTATGACATCGGTAAATGAAAGATATCTCCAACATTGCTTTATTTTTGTAATGTGTATCATCGGGCAGAAAAGTGTAATAAAACTAGCGTTGAAAAGAAGAAAGAAATTTTCAAGGAACAGGAGAAATGTTTTTGTGTCTAGACCCAAACATTGTATAAAATATTGTTAAGCAAATATGATTTGCAGAAATTGCAATGGTAGACATGCATGGTAACAATTTGTTACAAATCTAAATTAATGAAAATAAGCATACTGAATCAGAAGGGAAAGAAAGAGATTCTCTGGATACATTCGTCTCAACCATTTCTTACAATAAACAAAATAAAATTTTATTGCAAACATGTACCGTAAAATAAGAACATTATTCCACAGAAATATTTTCGCGTTTGTTATGTAATTGTGGATCAATGAGAAGTTTTATAACACAAAAATTGTCTAACTGTTTAGGACTAACTGCTCTTCGAAAAGAAACCTTTCCTTGACCCAAACCTTTATCCTGAAATTTTCGATATCCTTTTGAGGTTAGACGTTTTCACTGCCGACATCAGTGGCGTAACGTACACCCCTACAACCCCCTCACTGCGGGGGGAGGTGGGGGGGGCAGGGCTTCCATGGGGCCCCACGGCCATTAACGTAGATTTTCTCAAAATTCGCTTTGCATATTTGGAAATCGAATTTTTAAGCGATTTTCCAATTGGCGATCCAAAGTCATTCACTTAAACCAAATAACGAAATTCATAACCAAATCAAAAAACATTTTTTTTACTTGCTGTAATCCCCGTGACGGGAGAGAGATACTTTTCTTCAGCAGTTTTCTTTTTAAACCTGAATTACACTGACAGAGATAAAACAAAAATCAGATAAAATGCTAGGAAGATTATAAAAATTCATCACTCTTTATTACAGTATACCTTACATTAGCTGTGGGGAGGGAAAAAAATATATGATTTACTTTTCACTCATTTAGCGAAGTCATAAATAACGTACATCTGTCATGCGTTTTTCAAGTAAAATAATATTACGATACTTGGGAAAAGCACAGAAAGGATTTGAAAAGGAAATTTGGTGTAGATTTTTATGACTATTCAATCAAATGAAGCCTAATGAGAGAAGAAAGCATAATGGAATGTATCGTTTTTTTTATTTCTTTTTTCATGGAATCATTTTTGCATCATACAAAGAACTCTTCTTATAAAAAGTTGCAGTATTTATGCTAGAATATAATCAAACTTCAGATTAAGCACATCCTAGGATGCAGAAACTAAGAATAAGGTAAGTGATACTTTTTTTTCTTTCGTAAGAATTTCACATCGAAAATTATTTTACAGTATTTTAGTGTTCATTTTTATTTTAGTTACCAGGTTTTCAGTCGTTAGTTTTTTCCCATTTTAATAAATATTATAAATATCTCTAACGCATACATTATTTGTTTCGTTTACTCAGACTCCATTTGATTTTGTATTCAGTTATAAGTTTAATATTAAATATTTTTATGTGAATTATAATGGTTTGACAATCCTTTGTATATATACATATATATATATATACACACTTGCTTGAAAAATTTGCGTTCACCGATATCAAATCACACAGAAAAGGTAAAATTTAATAGAAAAATTTTTTTATAACAATATTTCATGAATTTTACTTTTATTTAATATTAAGGTGCAAGAATTTGTTAATTTTGAATTAAAACTACATAAGATAACGGGAGTTTTGTAGCAAAATCGTAGGCAAAAAAAGTGCTCGTTCGCAATTTGAAATATTCTTGATTCTTAAAATTTTTATCAACAGGCGTTTTTGGTTAACCGAGTTTTTGCATTCCGTTATCAAGTAAAATAGCTTAAGAAAGCTATGACGCAATAATTTTAACGTTTTTGTGAGATACAAAGCAATTCAAGGATATGAAAAATAAAAGAAAGGAAATTAGTATCAGTGAGCGTAAAATCATTGCAAAAATATGGAAAGATGGAATAAGTCGTCGGGATATTGCCAGATCCGTTGAATGGCAGTATTCATCCAACCAGCGTGTTAAATATATCTTTAAAGCTACAGGAGTTTACACATTCAAACCTCCTTCACATGTTGTCCATCTAAATTCCCAATCAGAGAAAAACCATGTATGATATCCTTGGCGAAAAAAAATCCGCTTTTAACTACAACTCAAATAGAAACTGACATTAACGAGAAGTTTAAGAAAAACATTTGTGCGGATACTGCAAGAAAAAGGCCGGATACCGTAGTCGACTGTCTTGCAGAAAGTCTTATATTTCAATGATCAACCGGCTGAAACGGATAGCTTTTGCAAAAAAACATATTCATAAGCCCCCGGAGTTCGGGAGGACTGTGATATTCTCTAAAGAGGGCAAATTTTGAATTTTGGGCAAAAAAGGTCGTAAATTAATATAGAGAAAACTTTGCACATCGCTTCAAGAAGTGCATTTAGAACCACCGGTACGGCACGGCGGCGGTGGTGTTATGGTGTGGGGGGGGGGGCGCATGGCGAGCAATGGTGTTGGAAAATTGGAATACATCGAATCAATTATGAACAAATAGGATTAACTCGATGTCTTAAAGACAATTTAAAGGAAAATGCCGCCAAACTCGGCCTAGGATTGTCGTTTCGTTTCCAACACGACAACGATCCTAAGCATGCCACTGAGAATGTCCCAAATCAACTGCACAGGCCTCCGCAGTCACCTGGTCTGAATCTTATAGAACACCTATGGGATTTTATGGAGCGTAGAATTCGTCAACACAATATATCTAGCAAGGATACGTTGAAGAGTGTTTTTAAGGACGAATGAGAGAAGATACGTCTTAGACTTACTAATTCAATGCCGAAACGATTTCAGGATGTTTTCAAAAAACGGGGTTATCCAACCAGCTATTAAATAGCTTATTATCCTAATAATTTTTACATTTACTACTAAAACTGTGAACGCAGAATTTTTCTACTTGATTTTTGTTGTAATCGCTACGAACCTGTCTTTATTTTAAAAGCTATGAATGAGTGAGTGAGTGAATATTAACGTCCCACTGTTCAGCACGAGGACTTTTGGGGACGGTCCGCGTAATTTTGAACCATGGTCAAGTGACGAGGACGACACCTGAGCTGGAACCCCTCTCCAAACTACTACACCACACCAACGGGAGGACGTTTGAGCTCTCGACAGATTTAACGTGCATCGCTCCCCTACACGGCAGGTCTTCAGTGGTACTGGGATCGAACTCATGACACGCTAGCCACGATCCGATGCCTAGACCATTTGGTTACTGCGGCCACTTAAAAGCTATGAAAGCAAACCGAGTTTACATTTGTTGTTCTCAATACTTAGAATGAACTAAGTAAAATATAATTCGAAAAAGATTTCAAATTCTTGTTTAAAATTTTTTTTCTATATATATAGAATATATATATATATATATATATATATATATATACATGTAGGACGGCGTCTAGGGGAAGGTTCGATTTTAATGTTAAAATAAGCACGCAGAGTTAAAATAACTTAATTTATTAATAACACAACTAAAACATTTACTATTTACAAGGGGTTTTAAATAATTCGAGATAGTACCATACTAATTCCGAAAACACGTACTCTTTCTCAAAACAACGGAGAGACCGATTTCCTCTGACCTGCCTTCGTTCAAGCTTTGGTGCAACTCTCAGTTTTTCTTTTCTGCCCCCTTTATAAATACATGACCTCATCGTATCGCGCAGCTAAAACTCACGTGGTTTCGATTAGTGGTGCCATCTCTTACAATAAAAATCAAAAGAAGTAAAAGGAAACTTGCACTCCTTTCCTACAAGTTCGGCCATCCTGGGAATCACTGACCTCGGTGATTTTACATACCATACAATAAAATATCGGCCTCTGCAAAATTAATATTAATCGGAGATAAAAATTCCAAGATAGACATTCAAATTTAAAAATAAGGATACAACTCTGAAAAATGAACTATTAATAGCAAAGAAAACAAAACACATTAATACACATTATGTTCTTTTAAAAAAGAATAGAAAACCCTTTTTATAAAAATACATCATCATGGTGAGTAAAATTTCATTAAATCAGCAGATGAATTTGTTATCTTAGGTCCCTCATGATCACCCACTTTCTCTAAATCATATCTATCTCTAGGTTTTACTTTAACTATTCTATATGGTCCCAAAAACTTAGGCCTTAATTTCAAACCTGTCCCAAATTGTGTTCTCTGAATGACCACCAAGTCACCTATCTGGTAGTTAGGGGCCTTCCTGCGCTTCCTGTCATAGGTTCTTTTATTCTCTGCCTGCATCTTCTGGATATTTTTCTTTGCGTCTTGTCGTAATTGGTTCCTCTGTTCTTGAAATTCCTCCATCATTTCGTCCATCAGTAACTCCCTCAGGCGAAGGTCTTCCTTGTTTCTCATGATGACGCCAATTAATAATTCAAATGGAGACCACTTAGTACTACGATTAAATGTACTATTTAAAATTCTTTGAAGTTGGTCTACGAACTTGAACCACTTGGTAGATTCCTCAATTGACAGCTTGGTCAAAACGGGAATAATAGTTCGGTGTATTCTCTCGACTTGGCCATTCCCTCTGGGTACTCCGGTGGCGATTTGCAAATGTTGAATGTCTTCATTAGTACAATAATCTCCAAAAGCTCCAGAAGTAAAAGCAGAACCTCTGTCTGTTATTATTCTCTTGGGATTACCAAAAGTCTTTTGTTGCAATTTTAATTTATCCAAAGCATCTTCTGCGGAAGTAGATCTAACGGGATAAAGCCAGGTAAATTTTGTAAAAGCATCCACTATTGTGAGAATATGCTGATATTTCTTGTTAGTAGAAGGCAAAGGCCCGATAAAATCGACGTGATAAGTACTTAATGGCACATCCTCTTTAGGAATGGGGTTGAGGAATCCATCCTTTTTTCCACTCTTTTTGTTGGTCAAAATACATGGCACACAGTTAACAATTACATTTTGCACCTGCTTGCTCAAATTGGGAATGAAAAATTCTTGTTTCACAACTCCTTCAGTCTTGGCAATGGAGAAATGTCCCTTCTCATGTGCTAACTTAATTATCTCAGTTTGCATATCTCTTGGTACAACTATCAATTCATGACCTTCAACATATTTGTAAAGTATTTCGTTTTTATCGAAAAAGTCTGAATTGCTGTTTGTTTCGATCAGTGACCTTAGACTCTGAGTGTATTCATCCTCTTGTTGTGCCCTTTTTAATCTTGCGGTTAGAGTATCGTTAGTAATTATTGCGACTGGATATCTGCTAAGGTCATCCACATGTTGCATTCTCTGGCCGGAACGATGCACAATTTCATAATCAAACTCTTCCAGCAATAATTTCCATCGCGCTATACGAGTAACCAAATTCTTTTTGTCCATAGTCTTTTGAAAAACTGAGCAATCCGTTATGACTTTGAAATGATTTCCCATAAGGTAGGTACGAAATTTCTTTAAAGCGTTGACAACAGCAAGAACTTCAAGTTCATAGCTGCTATACTTCTCCTCTGCCGGAGTAGTTTTCTTAGACATGTATTGAACAGGATGCAATTTTCCATCTTCTGCCTCTTGGAGTAAGATGGCTCCGTAGCCTTGTTGACTAGCGTCCGTGTGCAATTCGGTTGTTTTTCCCTGCTGGAAAATACTTAATACTGGACTTTCAGTCAATAATTGCTTGAGCTTTTCAAATGCTTCTATTTGAGGTCGTTCAAAGACAAATCGATTGTCGTTTCTAATTAGATCACTCAAAGGTTTCGCTATTTTAGAGTATGACGGAATAAATTTTCGAAAATAGCCAGTGAGTCCTAAAAAGCTTTGGACTTGTTTGACAGTCGTTGGTACAGGAAACCTCTTGACAGCTATCGTTTTTGCAACTGAAGGGCGCACCGTTCCATTTTCGACAACGTGACCCAAAAATTCCACCTTTCGTTTTAAAAACTGACATTTTTCAAACTTGATCTCCAACCCATATCTGGATGCGACCTCAAACACCTTCTTTAGTTTTTCCAAACCTTCTTTCTTATCTTTAGCAGGAACGATCAAATCGTCCAAATAAATTATTACGATGCCTTTTCGCATGAGTTCCCTAAAAATGCTGTACACATATCTTTGGAATACGCTTGGGCTTGTACTGAGACCAAAAGGTACCTTATTAAATTCGAACTGCCCATCTGATACAACAAAGGAGGTGAAATGCCTGCAATCCTCGTTTACGTCGACATGAAAAAACCCATTTTTCAAGTCTAACGTGGAATACACTTTGGCGTCTTGCAGCCTATCCAATACGTCCTCTATCATTGGCAAGGGGAAGCGATCCTTGACTAGTTTTCGGTTCAGTTTCCTATAGTCAATGCATAGTCTGTCGGTACCGTCTTTCTTCTTGACTAACACGATTGGACTTGCATATTCAGAAGAGCTTGGTCTCACGATTCCCTTATCCAACCATTCGTCGATCTGCTTGTTGACGGTCTGATTCTCCAGAAACGACAAACGGCATGCTGTTTGGTAAACTGGTATATCATCCTTCAGGATAATTCTCATGGGTACATTTGTCGTTTCGGTCTTCTTAGGTGTATAGCTGTTGATTAGTTCAGAGAGTTCCTTTCTTATTCGAGGATTGATAACATGTTTAAGGTAACAGAACACCTTCGAAGAAAATTTTTTGAATTAACCTGAATTTTGCCTGTTAATGCATATTTTATGACCTTATGGGTCTTTACAATCAGAAAAACACCCAAGTAAAGTCTTATTAGTGCACATTTTTTCTGTGAAAGGGGTATTTTATGAAAAAATAAGCAAAAATAAGACTTTACGCAAAACATTATAACTGAAAATAAAATAAATATATTGACATTTTGTAAATTGAATAATATAGCATACAACCTTATCTAGGGAATAGACACTTATTTTGGTAATATAACCATTACGTGAGAAGCTATTGTGTTTCGAGCTTCTTAACGTTGAAATTTTCTTTAAAAGCTATTGTAATTTTCACTTTATTGCTGTATAAAAAAATGTCTACTCAACATAAAATCTTAAGAGAGGTCTATTCCTTGTATTAGTATTTAAAAAACATATATATAAAAATTTTATTTCATCCAAGCATAACTTTTTGAGATATTGTGTTTTGCGGTAAGAAAAAATGTAAAAAAACTCATTTTGAGAAAACGACAAAAATAACATTAAACTAATCTGATTACAAGAAAAACACTTACTTTCTTATTAAAATGCACCTGATTTATAATTCTCTCCATCTTTAACTTCTAAAACAATATTTTTTTTCTTTTTAAGGGCTCTTAAAATTTTCCTATGTTTCTTTGTTTTGGGATCTGCGTTATGAATCGATTCACGGATTCTGCATTTATCTAAATGTTTATATCCCCGTAAGGTAAACACCCCAGGATTTTCAATATTCATCTTATTAAAAACTTTGAGGCACCCATTTAATCCCTCATTGAAATGTATAACAGCACCATACGACCCAAATTTAACTGTTTTGAGCGAAACAAATACTTCTTTCGGAACTTTTTGCCAGACTATTCCGTTAAAACACTCATTTGCATTTTGCGTGCGTCCATGTAAGCACTTACTTAATATCTGTTTGTCGCATAGTTCTAAATATACTGGTTTAATTTTATTTAAAACATCATTTGATAAACCAGCATATTTTGTGGTACATTTTGTTCCATTTGCCACCCCCCGCTGAAAATAACACCAGCTGTCTTTCCCTATTGGGCACTGACCATGCATCGGTTTCTTATCACTTGATGCACAGTGATATAACGCAGCAATTACATTTTGCTGCATGGCATTTAAGTTACCGACATTACTGCGTACAGCAATTCCGTAGTAATTTTGAAGTCGGTCGATAAAATTATCAGTTAATTTGCCATTACCAGACAGTCCTTTAGTTTTTGTTTTTAGATTTCTTAAACGCGAGCCCACTCTCTTTTGTACATGACCAATGCACTCAAACTTTGTCACACTGTTCATTCCATAAGTGTCTTTCACACTCATGAAAGCTTTTGAGTCACCATTCCCCTAATATTGCGTGTATTGAAGTCTGCGGTTTTTTTCTGAACGAAGAAATATTCGTGAAGCCCCCACAATTTCCATTTTTGACGAAGATCCCGTGAAGTTACACTGACATATGTGGTCGGCTTTTGACGACTCATATTCAGAGTTTCTTGGCATAGTCTGAAGTCTCTTACATGTAGGACAGTAGGACGACATAACTTCTACGTCTAACTCCTTACCAGTATCAACTGATATTGCAGCAACACAACCATTCATAGAAGTATAGCCTCTACGCTGCCATGTGCCATCCACAAATATGCCACATTTTACAAAATCAGATGAAAAATTTTCTTTTATATCCACAATTTCAGTAGCAGCTTTTTTCATGGATTCTTCAGCTACTTCCTGAACCACTTTTAAAAGCTTTGCTTCCTGATTTTTGAAAGCAGTTTTTGTCAGTCGAGGCAAATTTAATGTTGGGCATAATTTAAATGCACCAGCAAAACCCTTGCCTATCTGCCGCATACCATATACTAGCCTGGTATTTATGACTGGTGCATTTACAACTTTTTTTGATGAAGCAAATGCAAAGAAAAAGTCACAGCATTTACATTTTACTGTAAAATGAGAGCATAATCCATACATGGAATCTTTAAAAAGCTCTACTTTTTCAGCAAAACATTTTGGGCAGCAAAGTTGAGAATATGCCTCCACAATAAGCTCAAGATCAATGATTCTGTTACCAAACAGAGGACCAGGCATTTCTTCTGCAGTTGACATACTCTCATTTCACAATTTTGAAGAACTTGCAGTGCATTCAGGAACAGGTGTTGAATTGCTGTTATTTTAGGAAATTTTTGTGTATTTTTTTCCAAAAAATTGTCTCTTACGCTTTCTAGCAATACTTTTAACCATTTTCAAGCAAAAATAAAACAGAATAGAATTATTTTTTAACTTTCTACGCTGTCGATTCTTTCAGTATGAAAATCAAACATATATGTAAACAAAGTCACTAAACAACAAATTTGATGCCAGATTTCCTACATAAAAAAGGAAAATACATTTATATTTATTCTCAAGTATTCTATTTTAATTTCTGACAAAATATTTGTATATTAATTTTCATATTTCATGTCATATACCATGAAAGAGAAACGTAAACAAACAATTTGGACCACTTCTGGTTAGCAGAAAGGCATTTCCGGTCAGAGAAATTCATGATCAAGTAATATTTAAAAAGCTGTAACTTGGCTTCTAATTAAGCTAGAAACAAATATTTTACAGATTTAGAAAGATAAAAGATTGAATTTTAATATTTGATCAAAAACGAAAAATCGATATTTTGACCGAAAATTGAGTTTTAAAGGTGTTCTGTCACCTTAACTTCGATTTCGTCTTCAGTTCTTGCTTCATAAACCTGTGTATTCACAAACAACACCTTCTCTTCATGTTTACGGAAATAAACACCTTTTTTTATCAAAGCCAACAAAAGCTTGTTCCAAAATGTCCGATCCTATCACTGCCTGGAACTCCAAATGCACCGCAGGCACGACATGCCATATTACGAAATATTTCTCTCCATCGAATTCGATTTCTCGTTGGAACGATCCTTTTGTTTTGACTTCGTACTTTCCCAATCCAGATAACACTACAATGTCCTTCGAGAGCTTCGATTGATCGATGATTCCTTTGCTTACATCTTCACGAATGAGCGAAACTGAGCTTCCAGTGTCGATTAGAGCCTCAAAAGTCTTGTTTCCGATGGTTATTTTCCTGGTCTTAGTTCTGTCTTGCTGAATTCGAGAATAGATCTGGACCGGAGATCTTGAAGATTTATTGATTTTCGTACCCTTGTTGCGCTTTGTACAATCTATGGCATAGTAACCTGGTCCCCTGCAGTAGCTACATGTTACCTGTTTAACTCTTTTATCGTAAGTTCTCGTCGATTGAAAGCATTTTCTATCATTCCAATTATTTCCAAGGTGAAAACGTTCTTGCCTTTGAGAACAATTATCGTTATTGTTCGATCTCTTAGCAAATGAGTTTAACTGCTTTGGCCCTATAGTTGACGTCCTCATAATCTTCAAATTTTTTCGCTAGCTCAATAGATGAGTTAATAGTAGACCATTCGTCCAAAAAGTGTTCCTGGAAATCATACGGCGCCCTCTTCTTCATTTGATCGGCTATGATTAATTCTCGTAATTGGTCGTAGGTGTTAACTTTTAAGCCCAAAGTCCATCCATCAAAATACATCTGTAATTCGTATTGAAAATCTTGCCATGTTCGTTCATCGGACTTTTGGTGAAACAAAAATAACTGACGAAATTTTTCCGGAGATAATTTAAATCTTTGTAAGAGTAAATCCTTTACATGATCGTAATCATTACACTTATCAGTTGGTTCTCTTGCGATCAGATGGGCAATTTCGACGGGTATTAAACCTATAAGTTTTTGAACCCAATCTTTTTTCGGTAAGAAAGTTAGTTCTGCATGACGCTCAAATAAGGTAAGATTCAAACCAATATCTTCCTTCATATTAAACTTATGAAAAGTTTCGTGAAACAGTTTATTCGATGCTTGAACGTTTTCGGTGTTATTCGGCATACCGGCAGTCTGTTGCGCTTGTATTCGCAACTTCTCTAATTCGTACTCTCGTCTCTCTCTCTCATCCTTTCGCATATCCTCTCTCTCAACCCTCTCTCTCTCAGCCCTTTCTCTCTCTTCTCTTTCTGTACGTTCCTCCACTATGCTATCAAGCATCTTTTTAACATCGTCTTCAACGTAATCTGGTTTTTTTTTACGATCAGCTCCTTTAACTTCAATTTTGTGATACCTGCTTCGATAGTAAGATCCAAATCCTCGGCGAGTGACACCAAATCCTCTTTCCTTTTCGCGAGTAAGAATGCCATTTTTATACTCAGAATGGTGACCCAGAGAACAACTTAAATTTTTACCCAAGTTAAATGAGACAAAACCATTAAAATGACACGCAAAAAGTTTACTCACTTAAAAAGAAACAAAAGATAATTTAAATAAGATGCAATTATCAATTATAAACAATTATAGACAAAAATGGACTTTTTAAAGAATTCTCGGAACTTAAATCCTTTTACAAAACACAACAGTATTACAGTTCATATCAATTTTATTTTTTATTAAAAAAAAAAACGCGTTCCTCACATTTATCAAAAATAGATTACTAAAAAAAACACAGAAAGTACTCAGTTATTAATCCAAAACTAAAAGAACATCAAATATCTATGTCTGCAATTAAACCAATAATAGTACTTCAAAATTCAATTTCAGATTCACAGAACAGGAAATATACACACAAAATCATTCATTTATATAATTTTCGCCTATTACTCACACAATACCAAAAAAAAAAAGGATACTAGCACAATTCAATGTAATTCTGAAGACACTTTACGTTGACCTCAATGACACAGGAAATCTTGTTTCGTGTTGATAACTCGCAATTCGATGCAGTTCCAAAGGTTCTCTCGTCAGTGTTGACCTCAATGATCAAGGTAATCCCGTTCAATTCGTTCAGTATCTCGTTGAGTCGCTGGGCTTCCAGTTTTGGTTGACTGTAACTGACGTGGAAATTCGCCAAGATTCCGTGTTTCTAATCAAGTCAATGGACTCCTTTTTCCTGTTGACTGTTCTCGCTGAAGTATTTCCGTATCGCTCGTAAAATTTCTTATCCAGCTGAAGGCTTCGCCGGGTCTTTATTCGATGCAAGGCAAGGTCTATGTACCGTTCAGGAAATCAAAAATCGATGAGGAGGTAAAACTTTTAAAAAATGCTCTTAGATAAAACTTTGAATAGTTTAAAAATTCTCGGTCGAACCCCCAATTTGTGGGACGGCGTCGAGGGGAAGGTTCGATTTTAATGTTAAAATAAGCACGCAGAGTTAAAATAACTTAATTTATTAATAACACAACTAAAACATTTACTATTTACAAGGGGTTTTAAATAATTCGAGATAGTACCATACTAATTCCGAAAGCACGTACTCTTTCTCAAAACAACGGATTTCCTCTGACCTGCCTTCGTTCAAGCTTTGGTGCAACTCTCAGTTTTTCTTTTCTGCCCCCTTTATAAATACATGACCTCATCGTATCGCGCAGCTAAAACTCACGTGGTTTCGATTAGTGGTGCCATCTCTTACAATAAAAATCAAAAGAAGTAAAAGAAAACTTGCACTCCTTTTCTACATACATAGAATATATATATTATATATATATATATATATATAGAATATATATATATAGAATATATATAAATAAATATATATATATAGAATATATATATATATATAGAATATATATATATAGAATATATATATATATAGAATATATATATAAATATAATATATATATATAGAATATATATATATAGAATATATATATATATATATATATATATATATAGAATATATATATATAAATATATATAGAATATATATATATAGAATATATATATATAGAATATATATATATAGAATATATATATAGAATATATATATATAATATATAGAATATATATATATATATAGAATATATATATATAGAATATATATATAGAATATATATATATATAGAATATATATATAGAATATATATATATATAGAATATATATATATAGAATATATATATATATAGAATATGTATATATAGAATATATATATATATATATAGAATATATATATATATATAGAATATATATATATAGAATATATATATAGAATATATATATATAGAATATATATACAGAATATATATATATATTGAATATATATGTATATATATATAGGATATCCCATAGAACTTTTTCTTTTTTTGTAAAAGGTTAGATCATCCCTTTGCAGAGGAGGGCAATTTTAGTCAAACACAGCATTCCACAGCAACCCCATCTACCGTGCTTATTAAAACGCTGACTCGATTTGGTTTCATCAGAGGCCCACTAACCATCGACTAGTAAGCATCGTTTTAGCACGCCCGCGCTTCTTTCGCCTCAACTGGCAGTAAGTCACCTACACATCGCATAATGAGTTTTATTTAATTTATAACTTCCTAAAAGGAATTATCTATCCTTCCTGTATTAATGTCTGCCTATAAATGTTCCTATATTTTTAAATGTCGGCATGTCTTGATTTCCTTTTTTGTAAATATTCCCTATGTAAATACTTTCCTATAACTTGTAATAAATTATTTAGTTTCTTAAACTATTTTGTCTATTCTATTTCTCAAAGTTAACCCATTCACCGTAAAAACCCCTAGACACCTCGACAAATAAAAACCCCGCAATCTGAAGAATCTAACTTTTTCGGAAGATTTCCATATATATATACATAAGATCCGTCTTGGGGCCCAAGACCTGACCTTTTAGGGGGGGGGGCAGTTATTTTCCGTTACGCCACTGGCCGACATGAAGCAAGATGAGGCATATAGGGACGTAACAAAATTCTTGTTTTCGAACGCTTCTCCAATGAGTCTCAACTCTCTGTTCATCAGAGCTGCATTAGGTATTAGTAGTAGTTCATTTTTGTTAGCGCGACTATAAAACATCATTTGAAGAAATATTTAGAAAAGTACACAGATACAGTTAACTCTTTGAATGAAAATATTTATGTAGACAATATTATAGGAAGCCCGCTGGTAAATCAAACTTTGACAATTATGTTAGAAGAGCGAATAAAATTTTCGAAGACACCAGTATATCTCAACACAAATGGCAAACTAATTCGAAATCTTTGCACAAAGCATGGCAAGATAAGGGAGTAATTTCGGATGAAAATCCTCATTTTGAAACTTTTGAAAAAGATAATTTACCGTACAAAGTTTTACATAGAGAAGATTTTCTATGATATTAAAAGGTTAATAAGGGTCTCTAAAATAATTGATACAAGATTGATGTAAGAAGATTTATCTTGCAAATTTTAAGCAGAATCTTCGATCCCATTGGATTTTGGGGACCTTTTACTCTCAGGATAAGACATTTGTTGCAGAAAGTATGGCTTCTGGACCTAGAGTGGGATGAAAGTCTTCCTGATGACATAATTTCTCTTTGCGCTGATTGATATGAAGAAGTTCCCCAGCTAACTGACTTCTCAATACCACGCTGTTATTTTTCTGATCCCTTAGTGAGTAATTTTAAAACATTCGAACTTCTCACCTTTCTTCTGATACCAGTACAAAGGTATATAGAACAGTAACTTATGACATCATCTAATAAAGAAATTCTAACATCATCGTTGCTTCGAAGAACATAATAGCTCCTTTGAAAACTGTGACGCTCCCAAGATTGGAATTAACGAATGCTTTACTATCAGCTAGATTAAGCAGCAATATTTTGAAAACTTTAAAACTCGATATTCCTTGTTTCTTCCAGACAGATTTCGAAAATAACATATTCTTGGGTTCAAACCATTCATCAAAAATTGAATTCAAGAAATTCAAAAATTTACCTCTCCCTCAAATTGGCGTCATTGCCCTGGAATTCAAAATCCGGCTGACATTGTATCTAGAGGAGTGAAAATTTTCAGATTGCTAAATGACATCTCTTGGTTCTAGGTCAAGAATGGTTCAGACTTCCTCCAGAAATTTGGTCTGAATCTGAGAAAGAAGATAGGCCTAATTCACCTGATTTAGAAAATAGAATATCTAACGATATTGTTCAGCATGAATGTATTATAGAAGAACAAAAAACTTTATTTGACATCTCCAAATATAGCAATTTAGAAAAAGTATTAAGAATTATGGCGTGGCTGAAACGATTTATTAAGATGCTGAAAAATCCAATGTATTACATGGTCCTCTAACAAGTGCAGAGTTATCGGTAGCTGAAAGATTTTGGATACAAGTTGAACCAGAAAAATTCTTTTCTGACGAACTTAAATCTTTAAAAGATAATAAAACAGAAAAAGAATCCCCTTTATATAATTAGATGCCTTATTTAGATAAAAATGAACTCATAAGATTAGAGGGAAAGCTAGAATTTTGTAATTAGCCCACTGATGAAAAGCATCTTTTGATATTACCCCCAAAACCCTGGTTGACTACATTGATGGTACGCAAAGAGCATAATGCAGGGAGGAACGGCCAGTACATTGGCACAAGTTACAACAAATTACTTTATTTGTAGAAAATATTTAGCCAAACCTATTGATCAGCTCACGTCACCATTATCTAGTGATTGTATCAACCAAACGCCAGCCTCTGCGGTTGGGATTTCGCTGGACCTCTCTACGTCAACAACTTTGGAGAGCTGCCAAAATTCTATATCGTTTTATTTACTTGCGGAGTTACCAGAGCACTTCACTTGGTACTGATGTCTGATGTGACTACTAACTCGTTTCTTCTTGCCTTCCAAAGGTTCCTTGAAAGAAAAGGAAAAGAAAATTTATCCACAGTGTCTTAACCCAAAGTATGGTTCAAAATTTCATCGCCAAAGAAAGGATTTTTTGGAAAAATATCATCGAGAGATCCCCGTGATGGGGAGGATTTTATGAACATCTTGTGAGATCCGTCGAAGAAAGCCTGCATAAAATACTTGGTAAGACCCTATTAAGTTATGAAGAAATGACAACTGTACTTACTTAGATAGTAGCTGCTCTCAATCTAAGACCACTAAGCTATATATATGAAGAAAGTGATGAACCAAGATTTCTCACCCCTATGCATTTTTTAAACTTTAGGCTAAATCAGCCAACATATACTGTTACGTTTGCGGAAATCCTTAAAAATTCTAATAAAAATAATTTTTTTAAAAGAAAGAAATACCAACAGTTACTCCTAAAAAAACTGTGGCATAGATGGAAAAAGCAATACTTATTAGATTTGCGAGCTGCTCATTCAGTGAAAAACCCGGAAATACATCCTGAATTAAAGGTAGGTGATGTTGCACTGATTGAAGAGAACATTAAGAAACAAGCTTCTTTGGAAGTTAGGTAAGGTACCGGGTAAGGTACCTTACCAGGCCGTGATAACAAAACACGTTGTTACGAACTAAAGATTAGTGGTGGACCGTTAAAACGAACTGTTCAACATCTTTATCCACTTGAACTATATAGACTGTGTTCTTACAAATTGAAACAATTTTAGAACTTTAAATTTTTATTACTTTTATATTTATTGTTTCATTTAGCGTAATTATCATTTATTTAACCTATCATTTTAACCCATTTATTATCATAATCTTTAACTTGCTAACTAATTTCTCTTAGGAAAAAAAAAGAATTCTATATTTTTAAAGTTTTTTTGTGATTGGATTAGCATTTTATTGTTTTTTCGAATTCCATGTGGTATAATTTACTATATATTTGCATTTACTGAATGATGTGATTAATAAGTGAACTCTTTGGTGAGTTCAGGTGGAGAGGGTGAAGCAAAACTTTCCATTTTTGTTTTGTCTACTTCGGGGCCACAACGCTCGCTTTTAATTTATTGCTTTGATCAGTGTAATCACAATTTTTTTTTATTTCAGAATAAATCTAGATTTCAAGGGGAAGGTTGTGGCATGTCTCTCTGTATTTGAATAACTACCCTTTATTTTTTTCAGTGCCACGTGGCCACCCGGAACCCGGTCTTCGTGAGGCCGTAATCCCTTGACCATTGCTCCCAAAAATCATACACAGTGAATACATTCCTGCCAAGTCCTTCTGCAATATCGTGGAAATAAAACCCATTTTCTCGTAGTCCTATTACGTGACCTCGTTGAAACGGTGTGCTGTCGATAATGGCTTCTTCGTCTTCTTAAGGCATTCTTGGCTAACATCAATATGTCAAATTTCTCAAACAAATAAAGCTCACGAACTTTACATCTCTCATTTAAAGCAACCCTGATTTGCAAGTTCTGATTACCGCTACCAGCGCCACACTTACGCGCGAAATTTTAATCAATGTCATCTTTCAGATGTATAAACACGCTTAACAAATTTTACTTATCTAACGTAAGTCTTTCTGGGTGTTGGGATTCCCTCCGTTCTGTTGCCGCTAAAGTGCAGAATCCAGTTAATCTGCCTCCGCAGGCCTTCTTGAGGCGTCAAAATCCCGAGGTGCCCCAGTGATCTTTGGAAAAGACGGGTGTCATGACACCGGGGTATCCCAGTGATCCTTCTCTACTTTCGACCCTCCAGTTCATCTTTTTTTCCCCGTCTGACAAATATTTTGTAATTGTATGTGAATACAATTATTGTTTGATTTGTTTTTATTAAGCAAACTTACAATTCATTATTAATAACATATTTTAGTTTTCATTTTGTATTGCGCTGGTTTGGTTTCGTTTTTCTTTAGTTTCTTTAAATATTTAATTTTATTGCTTTATTTGTTTTTGACTACCACCATTGAATTCCAACCCGCATGTTTGCCATGTGCGGCGTGCTGTAAGGAGGAAAAAGGTGTCTTGGGGATACCTTTGCTTTCCCCTTGGCTTACGCTTCACTGTAGACGAGAAGTAGGAGTGAGTCCACTACTGTCAATCGGCTGGTGATACCTCTCTTCGTTGTCCCCGGAGAGATATTGCTGTAGGGTTTGTGCTGAAGGTAAGAGGGGAGGGGCGGGTTTACCCGTTGGATCCTCGTCCTGATGCTGTAGCACTATATTCTGGGTGTACTCAGGTAAACGCCGTGCTTAGTTTTTACCAGATGACCGACATATTGCCTACCTTGTTCGACTCCGTGGTGGGTGGAGGCACGCCAAAATGAAATTTCCCCCCGCTAATGGATCCAATGCAGCAGTGCCCGGGTAAAGGCCTTGTTTTACCCAATCTTACCATTGATAAAGTTTCAACGATTTCCAGATCTTTGTTAATGTGAACAATGAAATGTCAAAATTATCATCCTTTGCTTTTCATAAAGCCCTCATCGGAATAGGCGGTGAACCGAAATCAGTAAAACGATTACGTTTCGAGGATCTATTTATTGAGAGAAACAGTCTCTGCTCTTCAAACCTAAGTCTTTTCTTCTTGTGAAATCTTTCCTAAGTTGTCCTGTTACAATAAGTCCGTACAAGACCCTTAAATCCTATCTTGGAGTTATTTCTGAACCTGACCTGTTGACCACCTCTGAAGCGGAAATCTTAGAGGGGCTTTCCTACCAAGGTGTGATACAGGTCCGAATAATCACAATAAAAAAGATGCTTCTGTTATTCCTACTAAACACTTAATCTTAAGTTGCAATTTCCGGAAACTTCCAACTAGAATAAAAGCAGGATACCTCAACTTTAAAATAAGCCCTTACATACCGAATCCTCTGCGTTGTTTTAAGTTCCAAAGGTTCAGACTTTCGCATACTTGCTCTAGATGTGCATCTGTTGGTCATGCTTCCTCAGATTGAATTCTAGAGCCTAACTGTATTAACTGCTCTCAATCCCATTCCTCTGATTCAAAACTGCGCCCAAAGTAGAAAAACGAAGAACAAATTCAGGAAATCAAAACTAATAAAAATATTTCATATGTAGTAGCCCGAAAACTAATAGTGCCACAATTAGTCCAAACTTATGAGTAAGCTGCAAAACCCTCAAATGTAAACAATTCCACCCAAGCAAATATTACCAAAATAGTTTGCCCCCCTATTGAAATTGCTACAACCAATAATATCCGTTTCGAAGCCAAATATATCTTCCTCAGTCCCTGCAGTTACTAAATCCTCTACATTAACTCAGGCACTACTCCTGCTCATCAGATTCTCAGCCAAATAGTTCCTTGTCCTAAGTAAATAAGAGTACTTTTAATCTCGCGACGAGCTTTTATATCATATAAATTGTGTAATGACGTTATAAGTTGATAGTAAAAAAAGTTTTAAAGAAAAAGTTTATTTTATTCTTTTAGCGCGTTTAAATAAAAGCTTGTTTTTAAAAAAGTTTTTTTTACTTTTAATTTATTGTACATATACTATTATTCAAACCCCTAAGGCTTTTTTGATAATTGAAGTATGGGTTTGAAATTTTTTATGCATGTTCTGAAAATGTTTTGTAAAACTGTGCTCTAACATGTTTACGGAATTAACGTGGAATTAGCTCTAACATGTTTAGTACTTTTTCTAAAAAATTTCAAAATCAAAATTAATGTTTTTTGAGAATTTTCGGAAATTAAACTATAAAAAAATTAATAAAAAATTAAAGAATAGCAGCAGAAAAAAACCCATGCATAGTTTTATGTAGTATACTATAATGTACTTGTGAAAAAAGTTTTGTAAGAAAAGTGATATATTTAAAAAAAAACCTTAAAAATTTTAAATCTTTTTTTAAAAGTTCAAAAAATTTAAATTTTATAAACATTTTGTAATAAATTTAAAAATTTTTGTATGCAATTATTATTAAATATTAACCTTTATAAAATACAATTAAATTCAAATATCAAGTATTAAAATTTTAAAAAAATTGTGAAGATGGTGTTATATCGCCTTAATATTCTATAACAAATGTGTTCATGTAAATAATTTAAACTTTTAACCTTTTAAATTTTTTTTCTGGAAGTTTAAACAAGTGTTAGTCGCAGTTTAGCCGAAATAGACTCTTGCGCCAACAAACCCCACAGTCACTCACTCACTCATTCACACCAAGTAATCTGCAGATTAGTTAGGTAATCTTCACATTAAGTCGGAGGATCCATTAAAATGCCGAAAATTGTTTTATTTCTCAAATTACCTAGGTAATCTCCTCATTACCTACTAGACACACGTTAAAATAAAAATAAGATCTCTTATACGCTTTAATTAAATATTTATTTTTTGATACCTGAGGTGGATGAAGTTAATAGAGTCAAACAAAAACACACATTTTTTGATAGAACCAATCATCAATCAATTGATAAATAATAATACAAATAATTAAGTGGTTTTAAATATTATTGAAATTAAGGAAATGAATTTGAGAAAAATTTATAAATTATTCAAGGTGTCTTATAGAATACATTTACTCTCTCTTTGCCATTGTTTTTAAGGATACGGAAAGTGTGAAGATTACTTAGTAAAACTGTGGAAAACTTTTGATATTCCCTTTTAACGGAACAAATCAGCAGACTAGATAGGTAATCTGAACATTAACGGCTTTCGAGTTTTAACGAGCTAATCATGCAAGTGTTAAATATTCGTAATAAGGAACTATTATTGAATTAAATAGATCTGAATGTTCCATATCATTTATTTATCGAATGTTCTTTATGGATAAGTTCTACCGTAAAGCTTACTTACCGCTGCAGTCATTAGTACCCTTTTCTTCTTACGGTTAATGCAAAATTGCCATTGCTTTGAGCTAAAAAAAATTAACAAGGTATATTTTAGAAAAGATACTGAAAGAAATACTATAAAATCCTGAATCTGAAGTCTACAGATCGGGGGGGGGGGGGGGTAAAGTTCATTTGTAATACAATACTTTTTTTTTTTTATATTTTCGAAATGTGTTCCAAGTATCGGAAAAAGATAGCTATTATTCGACCAAAAAAATCATACAATGAAATAGTTCAAAAAAAAAAAATCCACGACGTTGCGATGAATGCTGATTTTCCCTTAAGTTTACTTGTATTTATTTAAAGTGTTTGTAATTTAATTCCATTACATAATTTTGAGACAGACAGAGTAACAGAGATAACAATTTGAAGTTAAAATAGTTTGTTAACAAATTTTCAATCAGTTGTTACTGACAGTTATTGGCAACCAGATAAATAAATAAAATAGAAATCACAGTGCAGTTATAAAAATTAAACAATAATAATTCAATAAATAAATTTTATAATAATATTATTTTTCAACATCAAAGTATGTCTAAGCATTTTATATAAGCACACAATATTTTTTGTAATTGAATACGGTAACTAGTTTTAATTGTTATTCAATAACCGTCGGTTATTATTATTTCTGTTCTAGAAACTGGCATCACTTCACTTTATATAATTTCTGGAAAATATTCACATTCAGACGGATTGTTAAAGTATTTACTTTGCTTGACTTCCATACGTTTTGATTGCTTTTTTAATTGAAATTACTTGTATAGAGATGAGAACTGAAAAACTCGCGCCCAGTTAGTTGAATGTTGAAAAAAATATCAGAACTTAAATAGTTTCTACAAAAAGCTAGCTCAAGTGTCGTCATCGTCCCTTGACCATGGTTCAAAATGACGAGGTCCGTCACCAAAAGACTTTATGTAGCTGAACAGTGTGACGTTAATATTTACTAACTCAATCGCTACAAATTTTGTTAGTCATTAAACACTTTCAACGAATTTTACAATTTAAGATGGCAACGCTGAAAAGAAATTAAATTTGTTTAAACAAATGCTATATACATTTATTTATGTTTACACCTTTACAGTAAATATTTTTAATAGACGGCATCCACCGATTTAATTTTTATTTCATTGCTCTAATTTCTTGTGAAATATTTGTGGACTATATTAAAATAGTTTCTTAAGCAAAATCATCCCCTGAAAGTGAGATCGGTCTTGGTTTTCGGAAAGCAACTGAAAAGGTAAAGTTTTATAAATTTAAATGTTCGTGTCAATCTTAAATTTAATTACTGGAATAGACAACAATTCATGCATAAAATCTATAACAGTGAAAAAAATCGAGTTTTTGAAGAAAAAAAGTGACTGCGTTATTAAAAAAAATAAATTTTAATTATTTTTTTCTCATGGAAGCAATTGCAAAGTGTTTTCTGGTTATTTGAATGGATCCCATTTTAATCCACCCGGGTTTCGGAAACTTTTTTTTGTCGCCAGGTTGAGTAAATCATTGCGATTGGTAATTACTGTTTCTTAATTACCAATCAGTAATTAGCTAACTATATAGCCTGTAGTTAGCTAATTACTGCCTATTGCATCTTCACCACTCGTTATTGTTAATGGCATTGGAGAGCTGGTTCCAATTCCTGTTTAGAATAATTCGAGTGTAAGGCTTAGCATGTTTTTGTTATTACCATTATTATTATTTGGAAGCAAAAGGAAATCACATAAAATGATAGAAGGTTTGGTTGCCCAAAGTGTGAATGTATCAATAACGTGGGAACAGTATTCTTAAGAATATAACTGATGGTTATGTATGAATGGAGATGCCGTCTAAGGCGTAGAATAGGTATCTCCTTGTTATCGAAGGTGACGATGGTTATCTAGATGCTAGAAAAAAATTTGGGGTTAAAGAGTAGTAAAGAGGGGCGATGTCAATCTCTTTTGGAGACCAAAATCGATCGCCAAGCTACTTCACTTAGCGATAGGTGTCCAGAAGCCAAAATGAATTCGTTATCTCACCATGATAACTATATAAAAATCACCAAATCCAATCTATACTACATCTGAGCCTAAATTTGGCTCTTCCTTACTTAGGCTACGCTTCATTACTCTCGGATTTCCTACCACTACGTATAGATGATTTGGCGGCTGATTCTGGTCACCAAAAAACTGGTTTCGCCAAGGGGTCACCTATTCTATACTTTAACCGGAATGGGTACTTACATATAATCGCAACCGCATTGGCGACATCATATGAAACAAAGCACATGGATTCCAATTAGCGCGTGTGACACATGCGACATCAAGCTAAAAAACTTGGCTAGTTATGTGGAAGACTGGCATGATTGCGATAGTACGTGAGTACCCCGGAATATTCTTAAGACCTTTAGGTACTGCTATCCAAAAATATCCAATCCCAAAGTTCAAGATAAATTACCAGTCCCGATATTGCATGTTTCTTAATTCACTACCTTGTGCTTTATTTCAGATAATGTCGCCAATACGATTGCGATAATCTGTAAGTACCTATCTTTTTTAAGAAACTAAAATTTACACAAATTTATTCTCAGTCTTAAAAATTTTAATCTTTTCCATCGAACATTAATTTCTTATTTTCAGAATGTTTTTAATTCCTTATTTTCCGAAAGTGGAATTGAAATTTTTCATGAAATTCTTCTAATAAGTTTTAAAAATTTCCCTTTTTGAACTTCGGATATCAATTTAAATTTTATTATAATGTCCTTAATTTCCTACTTTTAGAAGATAACTTTTACATGATTTTTTCTTGAAGTCACAAAATTTTTCTCGTTTTTGCTCCTTTGGACAAAATGCCATTTTAATCCTAATTTCCCTGGTCTGGAATTAGAAATGGCCTGGTAGCCTAGTGATCAAGGTAATGGACTCGTGGCTGGCCTGTCATGAGCTCGAGCTCAGCACTACTGAAGAACCGACGTGCAGGAGAGCGATGCAAGTGTAATCTGTCGAGAGCTCAAACTTCCTGCCTTTGGTGTGGTAGTTAGGAGAGGAGAGCGCCAGCTCGGTGTCGTCTTCGCCACTTGATCATTGTTTCAAAATCATGAGGTCCGTCGCCAAAAGCCCTCATGTAACTGAACAGTGCGACGTTAATATTCACTCACTCGATTTAGAAAACACCCTTTGGCACCATTTTGTCGCAGAATGAAAACAATTTCGCCAAGAGGTGGGTTATGATTGCATATATTATAGGTTATTTAATCAAATGGTGCTTACGAATTATAACTCTCCTATTAATAACTCGCCAAGTTGGCAACTCCGACTTCTTAAATGTCGTACTCGATGAATTGACAATAAGGCGCTTCGTTTCACATAATGTCGCCAATAGGTAGCGATGATACGTAAGTACGAATCTAATTAAAATTCGCGAACATACACTGGTGTCCAAAAGTTAAGCATAATTGATAATTATGTGAAAAAAGGAGTAACTGTAAATCAAAATGGCGGGAAACGTGATATGCGAGTGTAAAATGGTTATAAAATAAGGAAGCAAATCAAAAGAATGATAATAATTAATTTTATTATCCAAAGTAGCAGTTTGAAAGAAAACTGAGCATAGCAAGGATTCAAACTTTAAAGAAAAATGAAAGAAAAATTAAATAAAATACTGATGCTGCATTTTAATAATGCGTGTGGTCACCTCTGACCGCTAGGCACGCTGCACAGCGATTTACCATACTTGCTATGAGATGATGAATGAGTTGTGGGCTCAAACGGTTCCAAGCTTCTTGGAGAGCTCTCTTTAGTTCTGTAACGGAGCTTGGTGGGTGCGAAAGGGCTGCAATTTGTCTCCCGAGCATATCCCATACATGCTCGATAGGATTTAAATCAGGGGAGTTCGCAGACCATGACATGCCCTGGATGTTTTCCGTTTCAAGGAAGTCATCCATCAGCACCACTCGGTGACATGGCGCATTATCATCCATGAATATGAAGTCAGGACCGACAGCACCTCGAAACAAGTGAACATAAGGCCCAAGAACTTCATCTCTGTATCTTTGAGCAGTCACAGACCCCGTGTCAAAGAAATGGAGGTCTGTGCGGCCGTCCATCATGATGGAAAATGATGTCTTTCCGTTAAGTTTCTTGGTTCAAAACGTGTTCCACGTTCTCTCCATATCGTTGGCCACCACAATGACAGATGTGTCGTATGCGCTGAATTGGCAATCATGTGCTTCGTTTTTCATACACTGCTGTTTGTAAAAAATGCAACACCATTAAGGAATCATCAGAATTATATCAACTTTGAAGCAGTTATCAATTATAGGATGTTACGTAAAATAGTAAAGTTTGAGAGCCACCGCGCATGCGTGGTGTGTGCAGCACCCTTTGAAACGATGCTGAAAGCATATAAATAGAAGGTTGTAGCGGGACGTTGAAAATAGTTAATGATTATTTGTTAGTGACGAAAGTTTAGTAAGACCTAAGTATGCCTCCATGACGAAATAAGGAGAAATTCCAACAACTTACGGAATTTGAACGGGGAAGGATTATCGGCCTTCGAGAAGAAGGATTTTCCTATCTTGCAATAGGAGCTCGTGTGCAGCAGAACACAGTGATGCGAATTTTGAAGTAGTGGACCGTCGAGCACCTATCAACTCAAAAAACTGGCAGCGGACAACGGAATGTAACGTTAGCTCGAGACGATCGACACCTGCTCCACATGGCGGTGAATGACCGTGCAATGTCCTTCAGGCAGATGGAAGCCCGTTGTTCTACTGCTACAGGTATACTAATGTCGGCTTCGTCAATTCGTCGACGTTTGCTGCACCGTAGATTGCGTGCAAGGGTGCCTTTATACAGGATCCATGGAAAACCATCGACGGCTTCGTCAGCGATGGGCTCGTGAGCTCAGAGCCTGGCAAGCTCATTTGCACCAAGTTATCTTTTCAGATGAATCACACACGCTTCAGTTTGTGGGACCATGATGGCTGCCGGTGAACGCTTCCTTCCAAAGTGTGGTATCGTACGGCATAGTGGCTTAACACCCGGAGTTAGTGTTTGGGGTGCTATTTCGTATCATGGACGATCTAATTTGCTACCGAATTGAGGTTAGTCTCAATAGCAACAGGTATGCCCATGAAGTACTACAGCCCGAAGGGTTTCCCTTCCTTCAAGGCATCCCTGGGGCTATCTTTCAGCAGGATAATGTACGCCCACATATTGCAAAGACTGTTCGTGACTTCTGTTCAGCCCAACATATGTGACTTCTCCCTTGACCTGCTTATTCGCTGGATATGTCGCCTATTGAGCACGTGTGGGATTTGGTTGCTCGGCGTCTCGCTTGTGATCCGTGTCCTGCAGTTTCAAAAGATGAACTTCTGCTGCGCATGCAAGCAATATGGAATTTTCTTCCACAAGCAGACATTCAAAATCTATTTGACACTATGCCTCGTCGTATAGCAGCACTTATTGCAGCGCGTGGTGGCTACACCAAATGCTGATTCCGGACACTTAAAATTGTTTTTTTTTCTTTGAAAATTTCGTCATTTATTCGTACTAATACAAGTCGTTTGTGCACTAAATTTCAATTATTTCTGATGATTCCTTCATGGTGTTGCATTTATTACAAACAGCAGTTTTATAATGTCACCAATAGGTTGCGATAATACCTAAGTAACATTATAATTTCATATCACACAACTGATTTTTGTAGAACGAAAATTCCACTTTTGATGCATGCTGTCAAAATTCGATTGCCACAACTGTTTGATAGCAGAAAAAAAGCACGTGTAATATAATCCATAATTCTAAACTTTCCCTATGCTTCCACAACAGACAAATTTCTTTGTACCATGAGTTTAAAATACATTGAAACATTTGCTTCATGTGGTGCATTTTAAATGCTGCTATAATACTCTGATTATACTGTCAATTTCACCATCGAATTATATTTAAATATCAACTTTTAGAACTTTATTGAAGTTGTTTATTGCATTCTACAAACTAACACTCTAACACAAAATACAATTATACTGAAGAACGAAATGCCATTGAGTACAACAAAATAAAGAAAAAAGTGATTATAAAAATCAGGAATTCCCTGAAATGCAAGGATATAAAGTAAACAAGCCATGGAGTAGATCAAGTGACTCACACATACGTGGGCATAAACCGAACACCTTCTGAAGATATGAAAATGATTAGAAATGCAGCGTGATTGCGCATTATGTATAGAGAGCGTTTAAAGTCGTTCCCCGTGGAGTATAAAACAGGTAACCAAAATTTGTGCTGAATCGTTTACAAAGGAAATGCTGAGGTAGACATGCCATTACGCCGTTTTTGAAGACAAAATGAGCAGCTGTCGCAGTTTGAGAGGGGGAGAATTATCACATGATTGAAGCTGGGGGGGGGGTCAGCTATACGAGTAGCTCGTCAATTAGGCAACTCTGATTGTGTTGTGAGGAGATGTTGGGACCAGTGGATCCGAGAGATGTCATTTACACGAAGACCAGACTCAGGACGCCCTCGAAAGACCAGTCATCGAGAAGACAACCACAGCGTAAAAAATGCACGAATACAGCCAACTGCTTCACCGGCCACCATCGAGGCACAGGTAGCCCCTTTACTACGGGCCCCTGTGTCTTCTCGAAGCATAGGCAGTCGCCTGGACAAAGGACATTTGAGTTCTCAGGGCCCCTTACGTGTGTTACCCTTGACGCCCAGTCATCGACGCCTCCGCTTAGAGTAGTGCCACACACGAGGAAACTGGATTGCAGCGGAATTGAACTAGGTCGTCTTTAGCGAAGAATCCAGAATCAATCTCAGCAGTGATGAATATCGTGTTCATGTGTGGAGACACCGTGGTGAACGCCTCAATCCTCCCTTTGCCTTACAGCGACACGCCACTCAGACAGTTGGTGTGACGGTGTGGGGTGTCATTGTGTACAATACACGTTCACCTCTAGTATTGATCCGTGGCACCATGACAGCCCAGCGTTATATCCATGACATCCTGCAACCACATATGTTGCCACTCATGCAACGGTTTCCAGAAGCCACTTTTTAACAAGACAATTCTCGGCCTGACACAGCAAGGGTGTCACAAAACTGTCTCCGCACTGTTACTACCCTTGCTTGGCTTGTTCGATCCCCATATTTGCCTCTAATCGAGCATATTTGGGATCATTTGAGATGGCGGGTTGGGCATCCCACGAGTTTGAACAAACTAGAGGCAAGGTTACAGCAAATATGGAATGAAATGTCTCAGGACATCATACAGAACTTGTATGCTTCAATTCCCGATCGTATCGCATCGTGCATTCACGCTAGAGGGGGTTGAAAAGGGTATTAAATCTATTGTTCTTTCCTTTTTTTCTGGAATAAATGATTCTTTTTTCTTTCATTTTCAAATCATTTACTTATATCAAAGTAGTCAATACGTATATAAAATTTCGTTTCATTTTAACGACTCCTTCTTGGTGCGCTAATTTTTTTGTCCATGAGTGTATGTATGTGTGTATATATATATATATATATATATATAATATGTGTGTGTGTGTGTTTAATATATACCAAAGGAATGTTGGATAGATTAAAAATTCTATATATCTATCGATAGAAGCTGAAATTCTTAACTCCAGAGCCGGGAACATGGAACCAATATATACAAAGAAAAATTCAATTTCTCAAAATGGAAATCTATTATGTTTTCTAAAACTGCCACTGACCTTATTGCAAAGAAGTAGAGTTAATCTTGGTGTATAGTATCATAATATTCCCCTTTAGTCGTTGTTGACGTGTCCTTCCCGAAGGGAAGGAATGAAAGTTGTTAGAGCCTGAGACAGGTTAGACTTCTACACGATAGATGGCGACACCATCTATCTCCATCTCCACAATTTAGGCATAGAGCTGAAGGGGAGAGAAATATTCTCCAGCTTCCTACACCCGTGGTTTTTGCTGCAACCCCCCACAAGACAGTCGGACCCACTGATTTAACGAGCACACTCGGAGGACATTTGGTGGCATCAGGCATAGAACCCATGCCTTCCGGTCTGGAGTTCGATCCTTTAACCACTAGGCTACCCATGGCACTCCACTTGAGTAAAAAATGTATATGCAAAATGTAAATGTGTATGTATGTGTAAGAGAAAAGTGAAAAATATAAACCAAAATTGAAAATCATTTAGGCCTAAAACTTCACGTAAACAAACACTAACACGTTCAGATATTAAGAAATAAAGCTATTTTGAGTAAATATATGAACAAATATATATATATATCTGTGTTTGTGTTATTGAATTTTTAGCATTATCCATATTCTTAAATTATTGTTTTTAGAATTGATTTAATTCTTAAATTATTGTATTTAGGATTGATTTAATTCTTAAATTATTGTATTTAGAATGAATGTTAGCAAAGTATTTTGGCTTTGAAAAGAATGTACCATGAATAAAATTCAAATATTCAAAGATTGAAGTGAAAAAAGGATCACAAATATTGAAGAAAACAACCAAAGGGATATGTGTAATCAAATTTTTACATAAAAACACGAAGAATTTACTTTTCAATTTCTTTTAAAAATTTTTATTGTGGCATTATATATGCATTCAATAAAAGTTTTGCATGACGCAATTATTTCAATTATCATACCATGATCCTGAAAACTATCCAATTCCTCTCGCTCATCATTCTGATATTTTTACCAGTCATAAAAGTATTTTCTCTAGAAATGTATCCTCGAAGGGTTCCAAAAAGCCTTTCTTCCAGTGAGGATAGTCAAGTAGGAAGTATAATAGAGGATTCTATGTCAGTTGAAAGAGAAACGCCGTATGGAAATGTTTCTACCACGACAATAGCCAAGGAAGACGAAACTCTGGGTGGAGATTATGTCATAGAGGATGCAGCTCTTTTCGGAGATAAAGCCACAGAGGAAGCAACTGTAATACTCAAGTTTTCTGAAACTGTTGCAGAAGCAGAATCTGTAACACATACTGTTGATGCAGACATTAAAGTCGTCGGAGCAGAAGATTTAACAACCAGGACAAAAACTACAGAGTCTTTGAATCAAGAGACTTCTAAATTTATAAAAACAGAAAGTACCACCAATTTGGACTTCGAAAAGACCGACAGAAGGATCAATAGACCGGAAAGAAGAAATGAATTAGATGCACTAAACAATGATTCTAACAGTCAGGGGAACAATGATATAACTAATACCGAGAAGGGCAGTTCAGAAATTCAAAAAATTTTCGATTATACGAATAAGTTTGTGAGTCATGAAAAGGATAAACAGCTAGATGCAAAAAATACAGTTGCTGAAACTGATGAGAAGAGGATAGTCTTGAGACAAGATAATCAAATGCGGGAAAATTGGAAGTCGAGGTTTCAAGGTCCATGGGTACCCAGAAACTGGACAAACGATATAAAAACTTCTGGGGTAAAGTCGGTTTTACCTGACCAAAGGAACAAGACAGAAGTCGAAACATTCGGACTCTGGACAAAAGCTGAAAGACTCGGAAAGAATGGACCAAAAACTGATAGATCTTCAAAGTACAAGACAGAACCTGAAAGGTTCAAACTACCAGAAGACAAGACAGAAGCTGAAAGCCCCCCAAAGGGCAGGATAAAGGATGAAAGATTCAGACACCCAGAGGACAGGATAGAAGCTGAAATACCTTCAAAAGACATGACAGGAGCTGAAAGATTCAGACACCCAGAGGAAAGAACAGAAGCTGAAAGACCATCAAAAAACAGGGCAGAAGCTGAAAGATTCAGATTCCCAGAAGACAGTACAGAAGCTGAAAGATTCAGACTACCAGAGAACAGCACAGAAGCTGAAAGATTCAGAAGCCTAGAGGACAGGATAAAAGCTGAAAGACCTTCGAAAGGCAGGACAGAAACAGAAAGATTCAGATACCCAGAAGACAGGACAGAGACAGAAAGACTCAGGTTCCTAGATGATAGGACAGAAGCTGAAAGGTTCAGACGCCGAGAGGACAAGATGGGAGCAGAAATATTTAGACTTCCGGAAGATGAAAGATCACCAACGAATAGGAGAGAATCTGAAGGATTCGGACTCCCAAAGAACAGGACAGCTTCTGAAAGACTTCCAAAGAACAGGATGAAAGCTGAAAGATCCGGACTCCCAACGAACAGGACAGCACCTGAAATACTCCCAAAGAACAGGACAGCATCTGAAAGCCTTCCAAAGAACAGGACGGAAGCAGAAAGACTCGCAAAGAAAACATTGAAAGCGGATAATTTAAAGTACAGTGAGTCGGAAAAATTGTCGAAGGGTCAATGGGAAGAAGGTAAGATATACAGTTTATTCCTATCTTAGATTAATCTTATTTTTCAATTCCTATTATTATTGACTCTCTCACTCTCTCTCTATATATGTGTGTATATGTATATATATCTAGTTCAACTTATCAATCGTTAATAAAATACTTTCTATTCATCCATTCAAGTTCAAATACATTTTTTTAAACTTCTAATGGATGACACTTGATGTTAATGCAGTTTTTTCAAATATTCATTAATTAAATTTTATTTTTTAATTTTAAATTTATTCTATGTTATTTCTGTATTCGTTAGAACTATCTGTAACAGATGGCGCCATTACGTTTTTTTTAACAAGGTAGGAATTGACGTTAAAATTATTAATTTTTTATTTTTTCTTGTTTAATTAATTTTGTCTGCAGCCTATTGAGACTAAATCATTTGTTACTATGATTGGATTATTCAAAGCGACAGTCTACGTACTGAATTATTAAATTTGTACTTCTTATTAGATCTAACTGTACCTGTGTAGTAAACTAATTTGAGGATTGAGATTTATTGGCCGTGGTAACCAAGTAGTTATGATGGTAAGTTTGTGGCTATATTATAGTTTGGGTACATAGACTCTATAATTTCGATGAATGGAGAAAAATCCACCCAAATTCGTAAATATAAATTTGATTTAAAAGTTTATAAAAGAGATTACAATTGCAATTAATCAAAAGAATTGTTATTAAAAATTTCCATTTTATTTTTCTTCAAATGGTAAATATATTGAAAAATTCTGTTAAGAAAAAAAAGGGGTGGTGAGAGAAATCTTCAGTATGTATTTAAGAAATGCTTGATGTTTTGCTTTAAACTGGCTTCCACACAAAGTCATGAAATGTGTTCACTTCAAAAATCAATTATAGTTTCGTTGTGATTAAACTCTCAAGGCGTGATCAAATCAATTCATTGTTAAGTAATCATTGCAGGATTGATTGGGTTTCATTATGCCTTGTTAAAACAGGTCAGTATGGTTATGAGATTTAAAAAATCAAACAAAATAAAGGCATCATTTTAATAGTTTTTCAAAAAATTATTTCATCTTCTTTTTTTATTACTGGAATAGTGTTACCCAGAAGTTGGAAGAGGAATGTAACTATTACTGGCGTCCCCTGAATGTGGCTTAGAGTTATAATCTCCAATAGACGCCCTATCGTGTCTCCTTATCAGGCCACTCCTTTGCATTTCATTATTTTCTAATTATCAAATGATCTCGTAAGAAAAATCAAGAAAACACACACTTTTGACATTACAATACTCATTAACTTTTAAACACTTTTCAAATACCTTTTTCTCTGACAGTCTAATAGGGCCCTTAAAATCGATCCATAAAAGAATTTTTGAGGATGGATAAAATGAAACTCTATCCACAGAGAGATCTTCAGGACTAGACTTCATTCAGAAGATAAATAGAACAATCATTTGCATTTACCTTCCTCTAGTCCAAAAAATTCCAATTTTCTATCCATTATGTTACTTTATTATTATTATTTTGGGGGGGGGGGTAAATATTAGCTGTTTATGAATGACTCACCGTGTTTCCACTCTTTGCTCTTCTCTTTGGTCTCTGGGAGAGTATAGTTGTTTTCTTTGCAATGATACACCGCTCGTGGAAAAAAGGGTTTTACCTTCCTAGCAGTAACTTGAATAAGATTATGGCACCCCTATTTGATAGGAGCAGATTGGCAACTTTATTGCTGGTGGCGACAAATTTAGTGAAAAATAAAATTGGCAAGGAAGTGATTGGCATCGACCGCTCTCGTGAGGTAAAGGAAGGGATGTCTGAGTTCAGGAGTGAGTGAGTCGAATTCAAAATCTACTTGTCCGTTGCCTGCGATAAGGCGGATACTTAATCTGCTTGATTTACAGAGAGAGGAATGTAAAGTTTGTTTATAACGAGTGTGGTTTTCCATTACTGTAAATAATTTGATTTAATATTTCTTTGTGTGTCTTGCACATTTTATTACTATTCAATGAACTCTAGTCGTCAGCTGCTTTTTCACCCGTGCAAATTTGCAACAGTATCCAAGGTGATTCAGTCATAATCACCTAGAAAATTTAACATATCAACTGATAGGTCCTTCTGAAAACAAGTCTAAAATTCAGCATTGCTGACATTTTTGAGATGAGCAGTTCGTAAATAACTTTCCCCACACTGACGTAATTAAGAATTTGATCACTCTTCGGGCCTCCAAATTCTTCACTGTGCTAGCTTCATCTGTGCTCTTCTAATTCTTGTACCGT
Organism: Trichonephila clavata; assembly: GCA_019973975.1. Taxonomy (NCBI): domain Eukaryota; kingdom Metazoa; phylum Arthropoda; class Arachnida; order Araneae; family Nephilidae; genus Trichonephila; species Trichonephila clavata. The sequence continues at coordinate 141,087 of BMAO01012046.1, forward strand.
ATGTGAAGAACATGTTTAACAATTTCTTTTCCACCTCATACCATCGTGGAACTCAAACCTTACAAATGAGGGAGCTGAATCCATAGCGAGCCAATATTTTCTCCATAATGCGGATAACTTTAATCTAGGGCTTTCCGAAGCCAAACAAATCAACATTGATAGCTGTAATTTACAGCATTACCTGATCAGTGAATATTCAGAATAAATTTTATCCAGGCTATCTCCTTTACTAAGAGTGTGTAGCTCGTAATGAAGCAAGAAGTTTCTATTCTACAAACATCAGGGAAAGCCATCCCTTTTGCCCCCGTCAAGCATCTAATTCAGAAAAACATAAAGGAATTCTCTTTAAATTCAATACTAAGAGTTACTATACATAATTAATTCTATACATTCGGAAAACATCTGGTGGAATGATCTCCAAGATACTCCTATGTTGCCATGAAGTAAAGCAGTTGCTGAGTTTCACCTCGGTAAGGACACGACTGCCTCCTCAAAAACACTTGCATTAAATTTATATTCTAAAAGCTTTTTGCTTCACGTTCAACAACCCACAGGAGGGGAAAGGTGGAGACCACCTTCATCGTTGTCCAGCAATAGGGTCTTTTTGTGTGAATATTACTGGCGTGCGCGAGAGGGTCTCGTCGTCCCTGTTATGCTCTTGTTCCTTATAATCCATAAATGATTCATTCATTTTGAAAAGTATTCTACGTAAACACATGAGACTAGACTTTAGCCTGCAGAGAAGCATTGAAAAACATGCAAAAAGGAATAAATATATAAGTATTTCATTTTTTCCCCATATATTGGGAGGTATTTCAATAAATAATACGGTAAAATATACATTATAAATTTTAATTAATAGTACACAGTTATTGCATTTGTTTATTGCTATTAAAAAGGCTTTGACATTTTTTAATAGCTATGACTAATTTAAAATCTATATGACTAAATTTTTTTAAATTCTATTCAGAAATGTCTATTATATCACTTTCAATGGACTCATTTACATTGCCGTTAATCAAATTTAGTTCGTCAAAACATGTATAAATGTCTTTAAGAAAGCGCACTAAAACTCACTGAATATTTTGGTTATGACTGAGAGACGAAAATCTCTGAGATGCTAAATGTAATAATAATAAAACTTGATTTATAATAAATTAACGAATACACACTAAAGTTGATGAATTTAATTTTTAATCACCTCGTCTAGAAAAGAAATTGAAAGTTTTGGTGTTTCTTTCAAAATGAGTTTTTGTGTGATATAATTTTCCCTAAAAATCTTCAGGCTATCGATTTTGAGATTTTAATATTTCTAAAATTTGCAATTCTTGACCTTTCCAATGATATAACATATATGCTAATTTATGAATTAGAAGTATGTGAAAATGACTTTTAAAAATTAATCAGCTGTTTTGTAACGCCCACTTTTGACAGACAATAGCATAAATATTAGCCTTTTAAATCTGGAAAGCAGTTGCAAAAAAGGCTAGTATATTTTTTCATTTACTTATACACAATTAACTGTACTAGCAAACTGTAAGTTTGCTAGTTTGCTAACGTACTTTTGGAGCGAAGTTTGTAAATTTTATAAAATCATTGTTATTTTAATTTCTTGAAATTTATAACCTGGTCAAAATTTTTTTGAGAGGTATTGAATTTTGATTGAAATTGAATTTGATTGAACATTGAATTTATTGAAAATTCTCCTTCGATATTTTGTGCTTACACTTTAGGCTTTTAAATAATGCAAAACTTGTTTGAAATTGAAAATTATTGAAAAGGTTATTTTTGCAAACATAATGATAACACAATTATTCCAGTAGCTTAAAAATGAGATATGAGAGAAGAGGGTAAATATCATTTAATGGCGCACTTATTGCAACTGACATATACTGGACAGGTTGTTAAAATGCTGAAATTGTATAAAAACCTGCTTTTTCATCAAAACAATAGTAAAATAAATCGTATCCACCGGTATTACAAAGGAAGGAGATTCAAGAATATTTCAACTTTCGATACATTTTGGTGCCCCTTCCCCCCCCCCCCTGAAAATAAGATTTTGTTGAAAAATTACTGTAAATATATATATAAACAAAATCATAATAAAAACTTTTGAAATGTCGTAAATTTATGTATTCCTAAATGCAATCAAAAATTATACCAAAACCATATTGAAATATTTTAACATTGTATTTATGATGCTTTATGGTCAACTTTGATGATTGTAATGCATCAGAGCTAAAAATTCTTCTAAAATTGATACAGAATTTGAGGAAAATCATGTAAATTCTACAAAATATCTCGTTTGACAAAAACTGAAAAATGCTATGTATGTGTTTTCTGGGAAATTTGAGTAAAATAGGAAACAAAAAAGTTTTAAAATAAATATAGAAGAATCTAATGTTTAATAAAATGGGACAAATACATGTTGTAAATCATAATTTTTGTGATGAAGTGACATTTCATATTAAAAATGCATTTTTCTTAAAATGACATTTTTCAAAATGCGTGTACCTTTTTCTCAGAATCTATTGAATACGATGACATACACTTTTCCACGCATATTTCGGCTGTGTAACTATGTATACTGAAGCGAGCTTTTATAAGAGTATTCCCAAAACATTTTGCTGGAGAGTAGTTGTCGTAACAAGAAATGACAATATTCAAAAATTCATAGTGATACTTTTACGTTGCAATTTTGGAAAAAAAAAACTAAAGAATATATTTAAAAAATCTCAGTTCAGTATAAATATAAAACTCTAATTAATGTACAGATAAAATTTCAAGTCTTTATTTTTAACAGTTTTTGAGAAAAAGGTGCATAAAAAAGCTCAATTTATATATATAACATTAGTGGTATATAGAGGGTACCGACTACTCTTAAAGCTGACAATATTGCTGACAATATTTCGTTCCATATTAACATTCCATTTCAAATTCAAATCCTTTATATCCTGGAGGCAGTAAATTGGAATACTTGAAATTATTTTTCTCGAACTGAAATGAATAGAAATAAATAGAAAATGCATGTAATGCATGAAATGGAGTAGCTCAGATAAAAAGAAAAGTGTGGATTTTCTGTAAGTGCTTGTTTCCCAAATAACAAAATAGGACTTTTTTGAAAAAATAAATAATTGAATTGAAATATCTCACACATTCATTTACATTACCTTCTTTCAAAAAAATTAAGCGATTAGAGTAATTTTTAAATTTCAAGTGATACTCTGAGCAGTACATTTACTTAAAAAACAAATGTGTGAAATATAACGTAAATAAGGAAATTATAAGAAAAGTTTCATTTTCAAAATACTGTAAGAAAAAACACTAGCTAGAATGATTTCAAATTTGAACTGTATACATAAAGGGGGGAAGGTATGGGCATAAGAAAAAAAATAAATAGATGGTTCTGTAAGAAGCATAACAAAAGGGCTACAAATGATATTTTGAATCGAATTTCGACGAATTTGGCTTGAATTGCGCACTAAACCAACTGTTCAATGCGCATGATTGTTTCGGTCGCCAAGTCATACAACAGATGTGCCACTGTTCGTAAAAAACCCATCTACCACTGTAACGTCGTTCGAAAAATGGGTGTTGTCCTTCGATCAAAACTCGCCTAAAAAACACCAATAAATATTTTTCTTTTGCCATACCGTTTTCCCCCATCTTCAAGCATATTCTGTTCAAAAAGGAAGTTATTCTGTCCAGTTGCTCTTTATTTGCAACGTTACGTAAGTGGAACTTTCAATATAATCACTTGTATATCTGAAGAAAACATGATTGAATACATTTGTGTGAGAACAAACAGTAACACCACATTTAATAATTTATCCTAATTACATTTTTAAGGATTTAGGTCAGTGGACTGTCTCATGAAAACGCAATTTGTCACAAATATATTTCTAACCATACTTTTTTATGTATTAAATATGCAATAATGTGGGTTACAAGTCTAAAATCACATATGTTTATTAGTAGCTATTTTTTTGTCCTGATTCGACATCTATTTATCCTAAATATTCGTTTGATTTTAGGAATATTTCCACCAAAAATACCAATATAAAAGCTTCTAAATTTCGGATCCATCACTTGAAAGAATGGATAGGGGAAAAAAGCATGACCAATATAGATCTGTGCGTAAAATTATTTTTTTTTCTTCTTCTTAACTTCCGCATTCAATCTTGATAGATTGTTGAGCGTTATTCGGTCGAATGTTAATGGCGGGGTAATTATGGTCACACATTCCATGTGAGAAAGTAGAGCGCAGATGATTTGAAGTATTTTCTCTAAAAATGTTTTCTCCCTTTCATATAAAAAAGGCCCCATGCCTATTCTCAAAATAATTTGCTGTTAAAAATTGAGTTCAGAGAGAAACTTTTTACAAAATTAAATAAAATTTTACTGAAACGAAGGCGTTAATTGAAGGGGAAAAAAACGAAGACGAGTCAATAATGGCTAAAAATGTAAAGAACGTTTTGAAAGAAGTAAGTTAAATGAGTAATTTATTATAAAAATTTTCACACACTCGTATTTTTTTAGTAAGTATACTTCTTTTTCATCTAAATTGATTTCATGACTTTTGTGTTCCAAAAGAAAGAAAGAAACTAAATTCAGTGTAATGTAAAACATAAATATATTTGTAAGTTCTTTTCTTTCTTCAAATGGGCTGCATTTTAGCCGCTAAGCCTTTGCAGACACAGCAAGTCTCCAAGTGTGAAAACCATTTAATTAGTGGCCCATTTAGTGGTGGCTTCAGCCACCAAATTTTTGCCGCTTTAATTTGGGTTAATTCAAGCTTTCGTCGGATGCTAAATATTTCTGTGATTCAATTTTTCTGAAAGTACAGGGTCAAATTAATACTCAACGGACCTGTTTTACATGCCGCATAATCATATGATATGCGCATCTACGACTTTTGCATCCCAAAAATTTATCGACTCTAGTTGGAATCGAACCCACAGTCTTGGGTATACCGAGCAGACATATTTGTAACTCATAAATGTGAAAAGAAAAATTTTTAGAGTTCACACAATTATTAACAAAGCAATATTGAGCACAGAATGAATTTCAGGAGACTTCCATTATAAAAACTAAAAAGGAGCATATGCTTCATACTAAGAATAACAAAAACTTGCTTAAAGTTTTCGCTGATAAGGGTCAAAAACTCTACGAGCTCGGAAGAATAGAGTTGCTAGAAAAATGGCAACATGTAATCAAACAGATTGGAAGAAATTTGTCTTATTAAAGCGTGTTTTTTTTGTATAGAAACATTTTACACTGAAAAATTTAAAAATTACTTTCTTACCAATGTAATTAAATTCAATTGGTAGAAGAAAAAGTATATTTATGAAAAAAATACGAGGTCATGAAATTATTTTAAAAGAAGCTATCGCAACCCGGAGGTTGCAGGTGTTGGGGAAGAAGCAAACATGACTTTTAAAATAATTACTTTATAATTTCAGTTCTAACCTTTATGAACAATTTACAGCTTATTCCTTAACTTTGGGAGAAATATTACTCTAAACACATAATGTAACGTATGATATTATTCAAAATGACTTATCTTTATAGCTGTTCATAAGTTCCTTGACAACGCCTTCTCGAACAGTGATATCTTGGTACAAATCAACTTCTATTTTCCACAACACTGTGTGGATGCTAAGATGAATATTAACTTGAGTACACACGACTTCCTAGTCACAAATTTCTTTCTACTATTATCTTTTCACGATTCCACGATTAACCTAATACACCCTTTCCTGTGATAGAAGCTGCTATTGTATGTCTTGCTAGTGAACATATAAGTAGTCTAAAGTTTTGTGGGAACACTGAAATCTTTAAAATACGTAACACATGTAATGTTCAACCACCGAGCATATTCTGGACTGTGGTTATAGAGAGCATCACCACTTCTTGTGCTCTGATTGATCAGAATCAACAGACTTGTCTGACTTGGTCACACCTTGGAGAATTAGTAACAACAACAACCAGGGTTTTGGATTATAATAAAATTGTCGTCTCTACGGAGCAGTCAAAGAATTGTTTCCCCAAGAAGATTAATACAAGGCCTACGAATAGAAACGTAAAATCTAATGTAATAGCCTCATTCACTTTAAAGGTATACACTCCAATATCTCGTTATGTCACTTTTTGCCAATGTTGATTCTTCTTGCAGTGGATGCTACCATATCGATAAGTTGTTCATAATATATGTCCAAATAATAGCACTTTTCAATAGTGTACGATTGGATGGTTGCGGGATTGGATTTTGATCCTACAAATATTCTGTAGTAGACGCCGGCAACCTATGGCTGAAAACTTGTGGCATCGTTTGAAAACTCTTGTCCGAATAAACCACCATCAAATAAAAGGGTGCTAATTGAGGCTACATTGTATCCTGGAAGAAAGAGATGAAAACTATATATATATACAGGGCAATTCACTACTAGACCGACAAACTTACAAGGTCTTTAGGGGTTACAAAGACGACTCGGAATCCCATAGAAATGCAGGGTCACAAACGCCGTATTTGTGAGCAATGGAGCACATAAAAAGAACAGAAGTAGCAACACATTAATGAGACAGAAAACATTTTACTAAATGGTAGTACGAAAACAGGTATTTGAAATTGCGCCCAGAAGTCATCTGGTAAACCTGCGCTGAATGGAATTCCTTACGTTCTGACACATTTCTAATATGTTGCGTATCCTCCCGGTCAGCTAAAGAGGTTGGCATGATGAGACTGAAGGAACACCCAAAAGAGCCAGTTCACTCGTTCAACCCATGAAAGCACACTTGCGTAGGTACGGATAACATTCCTGGCACAACCGCCGCATCCACATTTCCATACACTGTCGACAGTTTCTCGTTTGACTTCGGGAAAAGGATCACAAATGGCGACTTCCAGCAGAATTGGTGCTCCCAAAACTTTTCGTTCAGCTTCCGTTAGACTGCCTGGAGGAATCTACCAGAACGTCAGAAATTTCATGCAGCGTCGCTGTCTGACTTGCCAGGTGATTTCTGCTCGTAATTTAAAACTCCTGCTGTATTACAACCGTTTAATAAAATAATTTCCGTTCCATTAAATGTGTTTCTGTCCTTTCTTTCTGCTTCTTTTCACCACAACTCGCACAACTGTGGCATTTGTGACCTTGCATTCCTATGGGGTCACGATTCGTTTCTGTACCCGCTACACACCTTACAAGCTTGTCGCGCTCTGGCCCTGTCATTTGTTTCTTTTTGTGATAAATATAATACATACGTGCAATTTTAAATTTTTATGTTGAAGGTATAGTTATATTTTACTTTGTTCTTTTTTACGTTAGTAAATACCTTTAAATGAAGCAAAATTAATATGGTACACTTTATATTCCCTAACTCTGCATGCATTTCCGCAAGAATTGAATTGTTTCAAATGTTTCCTACTGTGTACCACACTGGTTTATATTGGTAGATTGGTTTGGTATGTCATAGCTTCAAGGTTGTTAACCTCTGTTCTAAAGGTTTGAGATTCGGTTATTCTGGGAAGCCATCTCATCAAAGGCAAGTCTCCATCATGTTCTTCAAACCAATCGAGTGCAGTACCAATAATATGTCACACTCATTATCCTGTCTCCATTGGTATAAACTATCAGCATTACAGTATATACTTGGTTGGCAACGACGTGTAGTATGATTTTTGATTTCTTTTCCCTAACTATGCATGCATTGCCGCAAGAATCGATTTGTTTCAAATATTTCCTGCTGTGTACCACACTGGTTCAGATTGGTAGATTGGTTTGGTACGTCATAGCTTCAAGTTTGCCGATCCCTGTTCTATAGATTCGGTTATTGTGGGGAGCTATTTCAACAAAGAGAAGTCTCCATCGTGTTCTTCAATCCAATCGAGTGCAATACCGATGCGATGCCAAACGCATAATCCTGTCTGCATTGGAATAAGCTATAAGCAGTACAGTATATACTTGACTGGCAACGGCGTTAGTATAATGTTTCATACATACATTCATGCACACTAAATAAAAGGGCATCGCATAGTCTCTACCAGTTAGAAGATTGGTACTTAGGTATCCAATGCACTTAGGGCCCACGCTTTCTCGCTGTTCAAATTAAACTTTTACTTGCCCATCCCCTGATGCAACGTAGAGCGAGATTCGTTAGACAATGGGAAATTTTAGTCTTAGAAATTCTAACAGTCTTCCATCAACCCTGAGGGAATTTGACTACAAATAACCCATGCCCTACCCTCAGAGATATTTCAAAACGATCCATGCTTTGATCTGCTGCACTGTTACATTTTTTTTATTTTACAAATCGGAAGACTTTTCCTTCCCTTCGGTGACGACCACAAATTGCTCGCTCAGACCCACTCTTTGGCCTGACATTGACACATTTTACAGATACTTCCTCCTTGAATCTTTCTATCATTGTTGTGGAACCTCCACTTCGTGTTGGCAAAGGTGACTCTTACTAACCAGATCCGAACGCAGTAGGGATTGAGAGGTCATTTAATCAGGCTAGAAAGGATACAAACTGATAATCACAATAAATCTCTTTTTCCTGATACACGATAGGTTGAAAAGACAACAAACTAGTAATAAACAATATGGGTACTTAGCTTCATATAGAGGCAACCAAAAAAATCTCGCCCACTAGAAATCTCCTAACTTCTTCTAATAGCGGAAGGATCATAATTTCGGACTCCAATTCAAGAATAAGCTACCAGAATACAAACAAGTAATAGGGTGGCTTTCTTATGCCCATCAATCAATTCTCTACCTCCATGACTCTTCAGTAGTGACGTTCATTTTATCTCAAAGTGCCTATTGGATGGATGGAAAAAACTCGAGCTCTCGAATTGCCCGTCGTTATACATTTTACAATTTAATAATTTATCGTTATACATTTTTTTATAATTTCTCCGTTCATCCCTTATAGAAAATAACTTTTTATCGATATGTTAAAAGCAATTCACCTACATAAAAGTCTCCAGTGGCAGCATTGGAACGCTATTGCCTATTTGTATAAACGACCAGGTGACTTTTTTTAATGTTGTACTAGAAAGGGGGCATAGAAAACATAAGGATTTGAAAGGAATTCAAGTTTTTGTTTTCTTGAGCATTCCATAATAAAATATTGAACAAGAATACAGTGAAAATGGACGGAGACATACACATTAAACATTTGATATGTTGACTGCCGTGGGTCATTATATCTGCTAAAATAAATATATATATTAAAATGTAAAAATATATTGTTTTTTTTTCTCCTGTTGGATGTATCCTTATTTTCTTGTTTCTATAGCTTGCATGAAAGGAAGTGGAAGCTGTCTAGCTTGCAGAGGTATTTCTCCCTATGTAAGTACATTTTTCAATTCCTCTCTGTATTAGTTTTCACACTCTTCCTATATATATATATCTTGTTCAAATTTTCAATCGTTGATAAAATATTTTTTATTCATCCACTCAAGCTCAAACACATTTTTTAAACTTGTAGTGGCAACACTTGATGTTAATACAGTTTCTTAAAAATTTTAATTCATTAAATAAATTTAATTAATGATTAAATAGTAACAAACAAAAATAACAGTCCAACACCATATATAAAAAGGAAAATCGCTCGTTGTGTCCCTGTCGCACAATAGGTAGCACGTTGGACTTTTAATCCAAAGGCTTTGAATCTTACCTGGGATGGCCTAATTTCTGAGAATGGGATTTATGAATGAATAAATAGTAACGAGAACAAAAATAGCAATCCAAAGGAAATGTAAAGTGCCACTTAATATTGTGTTGTATATATATACATATTTATATTAATTGAAATTATTTAATAAAAAGTAACTATAAAATAAAATTCTTCTTTGTTAACCTAAGTAGGAATGAACTTGATTTTTTTTATATTGCTTGTTTTTCTTTCTTCCTGAGGTTTGTTTATGCCAAATGTTAAAAAAACAAAACAGAAGCTCATTAAGTTCACACACATATTGAGACTATAACACATCCCTCAATAACACATCCTAACATACAGATGGCGCTACCTTCTACCTTTTATACGTCTAACCTAGTAGTACTAACTTTCAAATGGCACGTGTCGAAAATTCGTGATAACACCTTGTTTAATTGAAAAGTTACATTGATTCTTGTGGAAATTGTGCAACTTTTGTTTGCTAAGAAATCATGGATGACAAAGAATTTCGTGTGTTAATTAAATATTGCATTTTTAGGGGGGAAAACACCGTTCAAGCAAACCAATGGTTTGATAAGTGTTATTCGGACTCTGCTTCATCGCTAACAACTGTTTAGAGATGGTATGTTGAACTAAAACGAATCAAACGTGACCGTTCAAGTTACCCAAATTCTGTGCAGTTGTTCCAGAAAACACTAAATAAATTTATAAAATCATTTTATATACGATCGCAAGCTAAAGTTGCGTGAGATAGCAGAGAATTTAAAGGTATCAGAAGTAATGTATTCACTATTTTTACTATTTTGCATGACAATTTGTCAATGAGAAAGCTGTGTTCAAAGTGGGATCCGCGTTTTCTCACTGTCGATTAAAAACAACAATGCATCGACGCTTCAGAGCGCAGTTTGAAACTGTTTAAGCGAAATAAACAGAGTTTTTTATATAGATGTGTGACAATGGATGAAACATGTATCCATTACTACACGCCTGAATCAAAAATATCGTCAGCTGAGTGGACAGTAGCCGGGGAAAGCCACCCAAAGCGACCGAAAATTGAAACGTCAACTGGTAAAGTTATTGCAACCGTATTTTGGGATGCACGCGGAATTTTGTTTATTTACTACTTTAAGAAAGGCAAAACAATTAAAAGTGAATATTACATGTCATTATTGGATTAATTGAATGAAATAAACAAAGTAAAAACGTCCTCAAATGCAAATGAAAAAAGTGCTTTTTCACCAAAACAATACTCCGTGCCACAAGTCCAATTGAACAAATTACGCTTCTCAAATTACTTTCGCACCGACCATACAGTCTATATCTGGAGCCCAGTGACTACTGGCTGCTTGCAGATCTTAAAAGAATGCTACAGGGAAAGAGGTTTGGCTCAAATGAAGAAGTGATTGCCGAAGTTGAAGCCTATTTTGAGAGCAAAGACAATTCGTTCTACGCGAAAAAGGTATTAAAAATTAAAAGAGCGCTGGTCTGAATGTATCACTCTTGAAGTGGAGTATCTTGATAAATAAAGTTCAATTTTGCATAAAAAATAACTACCTATGGAATATTTTAAAATTTTATTATAAAAAAGTGTATGAATTTCAATGTTGCAAATTTTCATGAAAATTGAGACGTTTATCCGTCTGAAAATGTGCTCCTCGTTTAGTTGAGGCTCTCGTGCGTTTGGCCTTTTAAGTCTTCAAAGGAAATGGCTACGAATGGGGTAAAAGCTAAAACTCACACTGAAACAAAAATGATGCAATGCTTTGAAAAATTATACATTATTGTGCCCTAGGTCGTAAATAGTTGCACTAATTTCCTGCGGAATCATATGAAGATTAAGAGAGGCGTTTCGGTGCCTGTGGAAGTTTTTTCTGAATTTTCGGCAAATAGCTTATCTGCATGTGGCAGTCGGGGAATGTTGATGAGTGCTGTCGGATTTTCGTTTTTGTCAAAAAGACTAAAAATTTAATCAAGGTTTGGTGATTGCCAGGGATCGGAAAGATTAGAGACACCCAGACAGCTTAGGGGTTAGTGATGCTGAGCCGTTGGGACTGGGTTCGAATCCCGGAGAAGGCTTGGATGTTTCTGAATGTATAGCGCCTGTGTCGCATGGAGGCACTCTAAATATCCTTCGAGCAGAAAATCCTCTCGATAAGAAGGTGGAACAGAAAGAGGGACTCCTCAAAACTGAGGAGAAACGGAGCCAAATCGTACTGTCATGTGAATGGTGCTCAAAGCGGTGATTTACGACAGTTGTAATCTGCCCCGACGAATTTTAATCTGACTCCGTTGATCGTTAGAAACAACACAATAGAAAGATTAGAAGACACACTAGGAGGGGAAAAAGGAAATGAAATAAAAAAGCGGCCAGCGTCAGAAAAGTCCTTATACAGAATACGATTTATTTATCTGCTACTGGCAGTAACATGGTTTTTGGGAGAAGTTGGAAGTACAAAGAGAGCTAACTTTCTTAAAGGAAAATTACAAAAAATTTTGAGCAATTAATACAGATATTTCCAACACACACACACTTCAAAATACTTGATATTAAGAAACGTCTGAAGGCTAACATTTGCTACAAGTTCGTTCATCCTGAAGGCATCAGTTACATTATATTAATCTCAAAGAGTTTAAAGTCACGTGATTAGCTTGTTTTAGAGGGAGGTTTCGGTGTTCATATTGCATAGTTACAATAGTTTGAGTTTTAAATTCATTTCCGAGCCTATCACGATCCCAAACAATAAATTCCCCATAGATCATGACAGCCGAATCTCGTCAGAAAACGAAGCTCCCTCTTCTGGTAGAGAAACGTTTAGCCCAGCCCTGCAGAAGATTGTTCGCTAACATATGCATCACGATCGCTTCCCTCCAGGAAATTCATGCGGGGTGGATCATGACTCATGAAGCTCGTAGTGAAGAGATTCTTCCTCTACTCTTTAATGAGGGGCGCAATTATTTCACGAGTCGCGGTTGGTCGAAACGCGTCTTCAGGGTGGGTTGGGTAATCTGAAAGCGATAACGTGAGTAAAATATGCCACGTTTGAAAGACGAATTTTGAGAATACTTTGAAGAGTGAACAAGCGTCTCCGGTTATCAAACAAATAACAACTAAGTGTTAATAAGTATAAGCTGAGCTTATCAAATTTCTCCTCTATATTCCTTCTATTATATACAAATCCGGATACTCATCCGGTACAGTCGTTAGTGACGCCAGGGTTCGAATCCCGCGGAAGGTATGGATGGCATACGGGTACTCTAAATAGCCGTCTTTCGAGAAGAGTGGAAAAGAGGTGGTGAAGCCCAGTTGAATCGCTCTGTGCTAACAACAGGCCCTGATGAAGACTTGAGGGATACTGCTCGTAGAGAATCTGGCAGTATTGCTAGCTGTCTCTTAACGGTACGAGAATTCACTTGGGAGGCGCTAACCCATTATTTTAGAGAGTTATATTAACAGTAAAGCTGCACGTGGGCTAATGGTGATGGTCCTTTTGAACCAAGATAGAGTAACGACGACAACACCTGATCTGGCACCCGCCTCTTCTAACTGTCACACCACGCTAAAGGAGCATATTGAGCCTCTGCACATTTAATGTGTGTCGGCCTCCTTTTACACGCGGGGTCTTAAGCGGCACTGAGCTCAAACTCATGACATGCCATCCACGAGCTCGTGACCATAGCCACAGCGATGGTCGTCCATTGCCAATAATCACACCTTGCTTTTATCAGATTCCAAGTATTTCAGTTATAGTTCAGTAAGATTTAAGCAAAAAGGGGTTGGAAATTTCGAAGATGCACGGTCTTTTATTCGTGATCTGGGATATGCTAGGAAGAAAAGTTATGACCAAAGATAAAGTTTAATATCGATTGGTGGAAATGAAACGGTTCCTAATATTGAACAAGAAAAGATCTCAAATTTTTTTGATTTTGTAAGAACACGCTTCGTGGTAGTGAATTTAATTTTATCGCGCCTTCACGACACAGGTCCAGGGTTCACATCCCGGGCTGGGCAAGTTCGACTCAGCCTTTCATCCCTTTAGTGGGTCAAAAATGAGTACCAAGCTTACATGGGAACTAAACACGGAAGGGGGGAGGATCACGTCATACTGACCACGTGACTGAAATATCTGCACATGCACCCCAGGGCCTAAGGTCACGTAAACTGAGGCACATTAGGCCTTGGCTCTCATGGGCTGTTGCGCCACTGAGTTGTTTAAAAATACGCTTCTCTTTTGGAATAAAATTTCAATCACACTATTTAGGGAATGTGTTCATGTGCATGTTTCATATCGTAATGTAAGATTAATGTGATCCATTCCATAACAAGAGATTCTCTCAAATTGGGAGGAAGAGTTAAACTTTTAATACAAAAACTGCAGTTTTAAATCGTTAATTTCAAAAATGCTTTGCCGTTAAAAAATTTTATAAAAATTTTTAAAAACTCATGTTTACTTCCTGGAAGAAATCATTACTATCAAGACAGCCCGTTGCAACTCTTCTCGAGAAACATTCAAGAAAATCTGCCGAATGACGTTAATTGCGCAGATGGCTGCTCTGCGTAATAAAATATTCTCCATTCTCTCTGTGATAAATGAAACTAATTTTCGAAAAAGGTGGTGATCTATTCATAACATAACATCCAACACAATTTAAAAGTATCATTTAAGTAATGAAATGTAGAAATACATAAAGTAAGTTTTGATACAATACAAGAATACACAGCAATGGTAGGAATCATTAGTTAACTTTCTCAATATATATATATATTTATATATTTATAGAATAGTAAAAAAAATAATAATAAAAGACCAAATTCTAAAAGAAATTGGATTTTTTAGGAGATTACACACACACACACACACACATATATATATATATACAATAATGGCCAAAATTGTGAAAAATTTTTAAATTTTTAAAAATTGTTACGTTTTTTAAGTTTGTTGCTTATAGAAATTGTTACTTTGCACAAAACGCAAGGTTTTTTATTTCATTTAAAAAGAATTTAATACTGAATACTGGAAAACAAAATTCAAATAAAAAGTTATGCTGTAATAACTATCGATATACATTAGATACTGATGATAGCAGTTGTTTATCAGTGCTTATTGGGGTTGCTTTTATTTTTTATTACAGCATCACGTCGATGTTTTATTGAGCTCTTCCTTTGTTATTACATTATGCCATGAAACAATTATATCCTCAATTAGTTCCTTTTATTTCATGGGTACCTCATTTGGGCAAGAGTAACTGCTATCATCAGTATCTAATGTATATCGATAGATATGGCAGAATAAACTTTTTGCGTTGCAAATACTTGAATTTTGTTTATTGAATTTAATATTAAATTCTGTTTAAAAGGATGTAAAATACACTCATGTCCATAAATTAAGGATAATTCAGAATCACACAGGAACTCTGAAATAAAAATTTCGCCTGTAGAATTATCACACACATCTTGAAGAAGAATATGCAAATTACAGGAAACCACCAGATGGCGCGGATAGTACGTCACAATGACGAGAGTGTAAGAGATGGGTATATAAGGAATGGTGGCAAAGAAGTAAAATTGTTCAAAAGCGCTTTAAAATCCTTTCCGCATCCAAGCCAATAACCGCATAGTTATGGCACAAAGGAAGCATTTGCATGATTTTTTACGTGGTAAAATTATCAAACGACTGGAATGGGGACGTACCCAGCTGGAAGTATCTGAGGAACTTGGAATCGCCCAGAGTGTCATCTCCAGGCTTTGGCAACGATTCCAAGTTGATGGTAATGTGAGTAGATGTTACAGCACAGGTCGCTCCCGAGTTACAACGTCGAATGAGGACCGGTATTTGGCAGTTACTGCCAAAAGAAACAGACGGAGCACAGTATCAGACCTGTCTCGTCAGCTCTCTTCAGCTACCGTTACGACAGTTTCAAGGCAGACCGTGTACAGGCGCTTAGGGCACATTGGTCTATATGCTCGTAGGTCTGTCAGATGTATTCCCCTTACCGTAACTCACTGTCGCCTGCGATTAACCTGGAGTAGAGAGCATACATTGTGGACACCGCAACAGTGGCCTTGTGTGATATTTTCCGATGAGTCCAGGTTTAGTTTGCAGTCTGATTCTGGCCGGACTTTCATATGGAGAGCGCCAGGTACCCGCTACCACCAAGAGAACACCATTAAACAACACCGTTACAGTGGTGCAGGATGGCTCGTTTGGGGAGGAATTATTCTTGGTTCCAGAACTGACCTGCATGTTTAGAGTGTAACGATGACAGGCCACATCTATCGGGATGTCATTCTGGAACAACATGTACGTTTGTTTCGGGGAGCCATGGGTGCTGAATTTCTGTTTATGGATGACAACGCCCACCCTCACCGTGCAAACATTGTAGACGAATGCCTTCAATCGGAGGATATCACCCGTATGGATTGACCAGCATACTCACCGGACTTGAATCCAATAGAGCATGTGTGGGATATGCTTGACCGACGAATTGCAGACCGTCAACCCCCTCCCGCCTGTCTACCGGAACATCGGAGGGCATTGCTTGATGAGTGGTGTAATATTCCCCAAGATCAGATTGATAATTTGATACTCAGCATGCGTAGGTGTTGTAAGGCCTGTATTGCATCATCCGAGAGACATACTCCGTATTAACCATCATACTAACCATGTTATACTGTTTTTTGTAAAAGGTTATTTTTTGAAATTTGCTCCAGGTAGTAAAAATCGCAATTTTTATTAATTATGTCAAACATATAGCATCTTTTTTGCTCTTTATATTTTGTTTAATATAAATAGACTTTACAAATAAGTCAAATTTGTTTTGCTTATGTCTCTTTCTTTGCCTGAACATCATTATCCTTAATTTATGGACATGAGCGTACTTTACATTTTTGCAACATAACAATTTCTATAAGCATACAAACTTTAAAAACGTAACAATTTTGAAAAGTGTTCACAATTTTGTGGCCACCACTGAATATATCGTGTTCAAATTTTCAATCATTAATAAAATACTTTCTATGCATCCACACACACATTCAAGTTAAAAAATTTTTAAACTTGTAGTGGATGACACTTGATGTTAATACAGTTTTTTGAATTATTATTCATTAATAAGTTTTAATTAAGGAAAAAAATAGTAACAAAAGTAATAGCCCCACACCTTATATAAAAAGGAAAATTGCTCGTTGTGTCCCTGTAGAGTAATGGATAACGTGTTGGACTTCTAAATCAAGGGTCGTGGGTTCGAATTCCACTTCAGATGGCCTTATTTCTGTGATGTGATTTCTTTTTTACTATACTATTTTATTAGAATAATTAAGTTTAATTAATGAATAAAAACAGTAACAAACAAAAAATAGCTCAACACCATATATAGAAAGCAAAATAGAAAGTTGCAAGTAATATCGCTTTGTATTTTGCCGCTTACTACTGTTGCTGTCGTGTGTTTTTATCCTTCTATACATATGAAAGACGAGAGATGGAAGAACAGAGACATACAATACAAACCCAGAAGAATATAGACATTTTATTACAAACGATGATCCCAGCATAGAACAAAAGGGGTGAGCTGCTTTTCAGTCGAGACGGGAATTCATTTCAGGCGAAAGTCCGACTTCTTTTCCCGAAGAAAATAAAACCATGCCTTATTCGAACCAGAGCCCTTACGAGCCGAGGGTCATATCCACCATACTAGCTGGGGGGGGGCACTTAATATTGTGATTCTGTCATATGTATATACATATTTATATTAATTGTAACTTTTTGATAAAAAGTAACTAAAATAAAAATTTTCTTTCTTGACCTAAGTAGGAATTGACTCATAATATTTTTTTTTATATTGCTTGTTTTTTTAAACTGATTGCGCTCGGAATGAAATACATTTTATGCATGTTTTGTTGCTAGAATTAATTTTTCTTTTTACCTTTCTCTTTTAGTGCCATTACAATTTCCGGGGCAAAATGTGCTTCTACGCCGACGTCGTACACGGGAATGTCATCTACGAATGCGGAATCAGGTTCTATACTTCGGGTAACGATTTAGAAGAAAATACTATTTAAAAAAATGATTAGTTCCTCTTTGCACAGCGCATAGATACTCTGAGTCGCAATCCTCCTTGTAAAGGATTTCCCCTGAAATCCGTTAATGATTGGGAGTTAGAGAGTGAACACCAGCCAGAATCAAAACAGATATAGTTTATTAATCCTTTAATAAGCCTCACAAACCCAGGGAAGGAAAAGCACATGTATAAAGTATTGGATCCAAAGCGAGGAACATGAGATATTTAATATTTAATTATAAGTAGATCATTTATGCTTGGTTATAATCATCTCCTGCCTCAAATAACACTGGTCAACATGTTTTTTGTCTCATGAGTACCATAGTTGTACTTAATGCAGTTTTGTATCAAGTTTTCAAATATGTATTCGGAATTTCTCCATCACCCACATTTTTTTAAAATTTTAATTTCAATTAATGTATTTAAATATTTTTTAATAAACGACCATTTGTCCATTGTAAAATAAAAACTCCTAGAGCATTGTAAATGTGATGTAACCAGATGAGCTAACTCAAATAATATCATTGCTATTGTTGTGCAAGTTCAGATATGTACAGACACTTTGGCACCAGACACAACAGACAGGCACAGACATGGTCTAGACTATCATGTATTCACTAGAACGATGTCAGTTGTGAGATAGTAGTGAACCAGTAAACACGTAATTGTGAGTGCTTTGTATCTGGATTGTTGTATGCTACATATTTACAAATTTATTTCTTTTAATTTGTTGTTAGTTACAAAATGCATAGAGCTTGTTTAAATCATCATAACAACTTTTGTTATATATGTGGTGAAGTGACGCTCAAGTCCTAAAGGTGAAACCTTATACCATTAGTAGAAAAGTGTTATGAACTTTATTTTAGGTGTAAAGTGGGGGACCAAACAAGGACCTGGGCCCCCCATCGTGTAGTAGGCTTCTCACTGCATGGAAGAATGGCACACGCCAAATGCCATTTGCTATCCCTATGATTTGGAGGGAACCCAAAGATCACTCCTCTGACTGTTATTTCTGCTTAACAAACATTGAAGGAATTACGTCGAAATCAAAACATACAGTGGTGTACCTTGACTTGCAATCTGCAATGAGACCAGTTCCCACACAAAGAAGAATTACCCTTACCAAAGCCTCCAGAACATGTGACATTAGATGAAGAGAGCTCAGATTCCGATAGAAATAAGGAAAAAGAAGAAACAGTTTGTGGTGATACAACTTTTAAACCAAGCTATTCATCTGAGCCTCATTTATTGACTCAAGAAGATCTTTACGATCTCCATACGAGATTTAAAGTTATCCAAAAAACAGTCTGAAATGCTTGGTTCCCGGCTAAAAGGATGGAATCTTCTTCAAAAGAATACAAAGATATGCACTTATCGTAGTCGTCATTCTCAATGTAAAGACTACCTTTCTGAAGAAACTGGCTTAGTGTTTTTTAATGACATTTCTTCTCTTATAGAGATATTTGGCATTGAACACAACCCTATAGAATGGCGCTTGTTCATTGATTCCTCCAAAGCAAGTTTAGAAACAGTGCTTCTGCATAATGGAAATAAATTCCCATCAATATCTGTGGCTCACTCTGCTAGTATGAAAGAAACATATGAAGACTTTCAATTTATATTGGCAAAGTTTCAATATGCAGTGTATGAATAGAATATTTGGGGTAATTTGAAGGTAATTGTACTCATTCTTGGTCAGCAGCTTGGTTACACAAAGTACTGTTGTTTTTTGTGTCTTTGGGATAGAGGGACAGAAAAAATCATTGCATCAGAAAAGAATGGCCTAAACGAGAATCATTCATTCCTGGAAAGAAAAATGTGAAACATGACGCATTGTGTAATTCTAAAAATGTGTATCTACCTCGGTTACATATCAAACTAGGATTAATGAAGAAATTCGTGAAAGCCATGGGCAATACTCCTGTTTTCATGTACTTAAAACAGAAGTTTTTTCTAAAACTAGTGAAGCAAAAATTAAAGGAGGGATATTTGTGGGTCCACAAATACGATCACTAATGCATGATGAAAAGTTTGAGGAACTATTAAATCCACTGGAGAAAGCAGCTGGACAAGCATTCAAAAATGTAACTCACAGTTTTTTGGGAAATCTAAAGGCAGGAAATTACCGTGATAATGTTCATGATCTTATAACATCGTATAAAAATTTGGGCTGTAATATGTCCTTAAAAATACACTTCCTGTACTCGCATTTAGATTTCTTCCCGGAAAATCTTAGTGTAGTGAGTGATGAGTACGGGGAACGCTTTCATCAGATTTCAGCGATAGAAAAGAGATATCAAGGCAAATGGAATGCTAATATGATGGCCGATTATTGTTGGACCATCAAGAGGGATACAGGCGAAATATAAAAGAAAATCGGGATTTCTTAATTTCTAGGCGAGTCCGAATGTTCGAATATTGTGTACTTAAGAATGTAGAAAATATTAAAGTATTTCAATTATAAATGCCTATCTATCGAAAACCTTGCGTGATGAAGAAAAATCGATATCATATTTGAATTCAGGGGAATAAATGCTATCAGAATCACATATTTTTCTTTCTGAGACAAAAAAATGTTTCTTTTTTGCTGCCCAGTGTAATCGACTTCTGGAGTCGATTCGATTCTAATTACAATATCTTACTGACTGAACTGTCAGCTATCAATTTTATACATTGATTATTTAATTGGTGAGTAGCTCTGGTCTATCTATCAATTACTTTACGCTAATCACAAGCCTCTATAATCTAACTCCTGACCTCTCTCTCTCTCTCTCTCTCGAACCTAAAAGTTAATGCTTAAATATACGACATGATTTACATAAAGCCGCATCTTCTTCTTTGGGAGAAAGTTTTCCATTGTGCAGTATTTAAAGTAATAGAAATTTTCTAAGAGGATTAGTAATAGGCACGCTAATAGACCCGTTACAAAATGTTTACCACCTTTTGTGGTTTTCATCACAGCTTTATTGCAGCTAGTTAACATTTAACTTCTTAAACAGTTTTTCCGTAAGGGATTCTGATGCTTTTCAAGTATCTCATTTTTCATTCTAAAATTATCCAACGTGCCCAATTTCATAAAATTATCCTTCTCAGCTACTGTTGTAGATTCACTCGAACCGGGCACTCAGACGTAGTGATTTCACGTTCATGTGTTCCTAGGTCAGAATGGAATAACTGCTCAAAATCATTCACTTTCACACTTTTCTTTACTGATATAAATGTGACACACTTTTAAAATATACTATTATATTAGAATACGCTAACTAAAAATACTCAAAATTAATATGGTAAATTCGCAACAGGCCGCATCCCTACATTCACTGTGTCTCATTCTCGAGTGTATGGCCGTGGACACCCTTACATACTTGCGCTTCCACAGCGCCCTCTACAGTTGGGCTCTAACACTACGAAGAGTTAAAATAAGTTCCTTAATATCAATTGAATATCACAAACATATGACGATAAAAAAATTTGTTTCACTCAGCACGTTTCAACTCTTTTGCAACAAACGAAAACCATTTTCCCCCCCTTTAAACGTCGCCTACGTTCGGAGACAAGTTTTCTAAAATACCATGCTATTAGTAATTTTATGTTACTTTGCTGGTGATTATGACTTAAATTAATGAAAAACACTAATAAAAAATTGTGACATTAAATTTATTAAAATGAGGCCCTTTAGGTAAAATTTGATGAAAAATATACAGAGTTTCAAAATACTCTACATGGACTTAAAGTTATATATTTAAATTACTTTTTACACAACATATTTAACACAGTTATAAGGGCTATGCCCTCTCTCTCTCAAACCTATAATATAGTGTTGTTACTAATGCCACCTGTCTGACGCTGTCTGATCGAGCCTCACAAAATTCATCGCGACAAAAGGCCTGTTATACTCCTGTCGTTAGCCGAAGCTTTGAGCACCATACAGATGACAGTACGTTTTGGTTCGGTTCCAACCCAATTTTGAAGGAGAACGCCCTGGAGGTGGCCATGAGCCTCACACCACTCTTCTCCTTCCACCAACCACACGAGAGGACTTGCGGCTCGACGCCTACTTAGAGTACTCCCCTGCCGCAAATGCATTAAGGCGTCAGTGTCACTATACTAGAGAGGTGTCGAAATCAAAAATATATTTAAATTTAGCAAAAAGTACATTTTCTTATAGAAAATTTTATAAAATGCCGGCGTTCGTAACAATAAACTGTTAAAAATAAAAACTTTTGATGTTAAAGCTAAATCTTTATTCCATTGCCTTCATTATACTTTAAATTACTTGTACACAAAATGTAAAAGAAATGAATTCAAAAGTTTTTGAAATATCAAGTTTTAAAAAAAAATTACTTTGAAAAAAAAATTTTAATGAAAGTTTTGATTCCTATTTTACTAAAATAATGCTTAATATCAGATGTTTAAAATTCACCACATCATACAACTTCTTCTTTCTTTATCTAATTAATTTTTTTCTTTCTGGATGCTTGACTGTTTTCCCAACACAAAATGGCAAAGATAAAAAAAAAAAAAATTGAATTTCAGTCAAATATTGATTCAAAAACGTAGGTAGATACCTTAATTCAAAAAAGCGTAAGAGATTTGAAAAATTATACAGGATTTTTCATAATATCCTCAAGGCTTTCGAAGTGCTGTATTAAAATAACCAAGAAGAATACAGCCACAAAAAAAAAGAATACAGAAATATTTCATTTCCATGCTTTTCAAATGTTCTATGTGCCTCTATGGGATAGATGCCCCACTCTACTCAGCACGATACTGTGGACACACATCACGTGTTTTTTTTCTCCATGTCGATCTGCGGCATCACGCGACAAAGGGGAAAAACTAGTTTCCGAATAACGTCTCTCATGGGTGGTAGTCAGGAGAGGTAGGTGACTCGTCGTTTGACTGAGGTTCAGAATGACGCCCCTAATTGTTGCTTTAGAGAGCGCGCGAAATGATCTATTTTCTTATTTCACTCCAGATGGTTATCAGCCCTTCTGGTTGGCCTTAACCGTGATTCTGATCGTCAGCCTGGTCGTGATGTTCTTCCTGGCGCGCGCCTTCTACAAGCGCATTCTGCACAAGGATCCCATCACAGACGTGGAAGTGGACGAAATGAGGAACATTATACACCTCGTCAGGGAAAAGAGGAACATGTAGGTCAGTGCTCATTTTTCACGCAATGCCTTATCATTGGTGAGATTTCCTTTTGTTATAATGTATCTCCACCACAGGTGCTATGTTGTTCAAGGGGAATTGAGCAGGTATTGCACAGTACTTTCTATCACGCATGCTTTGCTCAGAAATAATGCTTCAGATTCTGGTTCTGAATGTTCTCCAATTGTTCTGTCATAACCATCCTTCCACACAACTTTACAATTTTAAAAGCAACAGATTTAATTACGCCCCTCCCCTTGAATGGACCTTTTTATTCATGTGTGTTACTTAACAATGAAAATGGTTTTTTTTTCAGGTGAAATAATGTATCACGCGGCAAATTGCACTCAACCTTGCCGCGATTCCTTCTCCCGCGAGTCGCAAACAACAAAAGAGTAGAATATAAGCGCTTAACGACTGGTCGAAGAGGGGTCCCTTTTCGTCTAAGGAGTGCATTTCGAACCCACAGGTGGGCATTTCAAATCACACTGCCAGCAACCATTCCAAGGTATCATTAGAGGCTACTCACTCAAAACCAGCTCCCTCCGAAGTGGGGATCCAGGAATGGAACACTACCTATGCTTCTGGTTGATTCCAAGAAGAATAATTAAGACATTCCGGAGTAGTGATTAAACGGCAACGGCACAGGGGCATCAACCAAATCAGAAGGCATATCAGTTGCCGAAAAAAAAAACCTTTTTTGAGGATTGTGCAACAGTTCAAATAATTTTCTGCTCTAGGAAGGAGGTATGCAGCGGGTCCCACTTTCGCAAGTGGCAATCAACAAACGGACAGAAATAAAAACACTAAACCGCTGTCTCGAAAAGGAATTCCTTTTGGTCCCAGTCATTTAGTATGTACATGGAATAGCCATGAATCGGTGGTGGGGGGTTCAAATAAACATCTCGGTCTCACAAACACCAAGGTCTCTCAACTGCTATCACTGAAAATGTATCTGAGGTCGGAAATCACTGCTCTGAAACGGAATTTTATTGAACAGCAAGTAAATCAAGTGTCAGCTAAATTTTTAAGTATATTCAAAGATATTTTCTTTCTCATTATTAATGATTAAATGTGTGCAAAGTAAGTGATTGTATTTATATGGATAACACAACCAAACTATTTTGGGATGGTAATTATTTTCGCTTTTAGAAGAAAAAATTGATTGATTAACGCCCGTTCTTAGAAGAGATTAGTGAGAGTGGGATGTTATATTGTCAACTTAATACCGCAAATGAATAACTCCTCTTTTTTTCAAACTTATGCCAATTATGTATTTCGGGCTCTGTGTTATAAGTGGAAAGATTTTGCTATGGGCATTATAGAATAGAATAATTTGTAAAACCCTAATGCAGTCCCCTCTTTGGCAAAGACTTTTTCAAGCCACGCCAAAATGGCACCAATGCGCGTTTTTCAAAGTTGAGTCCAGATAAACTGAAACAAAAAAATGTGTTTTTAATCGAAGGAGCAAAAATGGAAAATTTTTTGAATGTTAGAATATAGTTTTTAATGTTTTGAATTTAGCTACTAACAACAGGAATAGTAATTACTATTCTCATATAACTAAAGATCTCACAAATAATAATATCTTCTTTTAAAACTAGTAAAGAAAGTTAATTAACTTGGCAGGCAACTCGGAGATATGAAAACGCTCAAAAACCCGGGATGGCCTAAAAAGAGATCTAATAATTATTTGAAAAACCTGATATACACATGACCTTTATACTCTAGTTTGAGCATCCATGAGCTTAGATATGTATTGCAGTCATAAAATAGAAAATAGAGGAGTGTGTAAGTGAAGAATGTGATTGCCTTCTTTTTTTAGCGATGATACACGGAAAACGTAAATATACTCCAAGAGATAATAGTTGAAGAGCGACTGCGAGCTTTTTGACTCCATCTTATTACTCACTCTATTTTAATCCGAAATCGACTGAGTTTACGATGAGGTTTAGGGATAAGGAAAAATACATAGATTAATGTCGTTTCTTAATTTCCAGAAACAGAATGAAAGTAAGATTTTAAAACTTAAAGAATATACTGCTCAGTATAGATATGAATTGATTTCCGACATTAATTTAGTAATACCAAAGTCATCTTAACCCGGTTAACGGGCGCGATCGAGTTAATTCGATCACTCTAAACTGCCCAAACTGTGCACAATCGAAATAATTCGAGCGGAATCATATTACAAGCGGAGTTGCAGTAATTTTCCCTCTCGAACATATTCTATTACACTCATGAGACTGACTGCGATCCATCGTCATTATTTCGTAAATTTAGATAAAGTAGATGTATATTTTTTCTTTTGCTAGCCATCAGCATTTGGAGCGCATATGTTTTGTATCAAAAAATTTAAGGTAAAAAAATTACATTTCGGAGGCAAATTAGTAGAAAGATTTATACGAAACCATCGTAGCGATACAAATATAAAAAAATTGGGTAGACCAAAATCTTGTGGAATTCCATGACTAACAATTTCCCAGTTTTGTTCCTCCAACACCAAAACAAGCTTTCAGAAGCGCTGAGTGTGGGTATAGAAGTAAAGAGATTCATTGTGTGCAAATGCGTATAATTGTAATATTAGGCTGTGTTCTGCACTTTGTTTCGGAATATATCATACAAAAGAAAATCTTGAATGACTTTTTAAAATAAATGTTACTATAATTATTATTTTTGTTGAAAAATTACAAAAACACTTTTGCTGATGAAAATGTTTTCTTGAAACAGCTATTCGAAAATAAAAATAACAAATGTCAATGAAGATGCAAAATTGCAATATTCGGCTCATATTTGCAATGTGGATTAAATACAATATTAAAATTTTGAGTGATTTTGCATTATTTATTTATTTATTGTTTTCTGTTTTCTAAAAAAAAATTATTATATTTTTGCCGTTTTTTTTTTTTAAATAAGTGCGCGTGAAAGGTTTATTTCGAATGCTGAAATGGTATTGGTTTCTTGAAATAGCAGTTTCAGCATTTCAATTGCACCTTGTCAACATGTGGAGTCAGTTACACCAGATAATTTGTCGTTATATTGGCATTTGCGGTACATTTCTCTTCTGAGTTATTTGTTATAGAAGTTTGGGGGGGGGGGTAGAAAGCTTATACAAAAGAAAATTAATGCACAATGTGAGAAGTTTTTTTTATTGAACAATTTTGAAGAAAATCAATTTTCATTTGGTGTGACTTGTGAGAAAATGAAACATTATGAGATGGTGAATATTTCATGGATTAAAAAGTAATATATCCCCTCCATAAAATACTTGAATTAAAAAAATTAAACGATTAAAATTATTATAAATTATTATTATAAGTTTATTTGTAAAAATTAGTTGTCAGAGGACTCTTGGACAGTAGCAACCCGCATTAGTGAAATAATTGCTGTTTAACAGATCTGTTTAAATTATTTTAATTATTCTGTCATTTTAAATACCTCGACTTGCGCTACCGTAACTTACCTGAACCCGGAGTTACGCGGTTTTCAAATCTCATCGATTGGTCTTGTACTTGAGGGATTGAAAAAGATCTTGGCAGGAAAATGAATTCAGAAGAGGATAGTGAGGGCGTTCAAGAACGGCTGGATTCCCACAATCAGGATCTGCCGATTGATGAGCTCATAGAAATGCAGGAGCAAGTCATTGAAGAACTTGAGTCTTTAGCCCCAGTTCAATCAGAAGATCAAATAACGGTCGGGAATTCAACAGAAGGTATCAGTTTAATTGAAAAAGGTTACAAAAAATAGACTTTAACGAAGAGAGCATTTTTTTCCACAAAGCAAGGAACAAAAAAAAAAAAAAAAATAATAATTACTAGGAAATTTTGCCGGAAAAAAAATATTTAAGCCTGTAGACTACTTTGTTAGATTTTATGAAAATTTTCTTCATCAAAATAACTTTCGTTTGCCATTGTGTATTTGTGTTATCTAAAAGATTTTATTACACATTTCCCCCCTAAGTTATCGTCTCGGGCCCAAACTAAAAATAATTCATATGTACACCCATATATGCGAAATCCTACCCGACACAGGCAGATATCACTCAGTCCCACCTATCGCGTAAGTTCGGGGATATTACTGTATTTAATTTCATTATTAAATAAAGATTGTAGTTTCAAGCTATAATTTTCATTTCAATAATTCTGTTTTAAACACATCTCTACGTTTAAAAGTACGAATTGGGCGATTTTTTTTTTAGTAAACATTTTGTTACATTTTGTAAGCTGCTACAAACTTTTAAAAAAAATACTTTTATATATATATATATATATATAGAATTTAATTTCAAATCTCAGCATTCAATAATTTTTTAAACTAAAAAAACTGAAAAATTTGGGACGAATCTTTTCATTTTGTTAAGTACCAAATTCTGTTCAAATTTAGATACTAATCTAAAACTTTCGATGCAGAATTGAACTAGAAAAGGGTTCATGTATGTAAACAAATTCAGTAGAACTTGGTTTTGTGCGGTCCTTTTCTTATGCCATTTTTTCTGTGCGTTTTTTGTAATGCAGTACAGGAGTTTCAATGGCTTTGGCGCCACTGTAATGTTTTCTATCAATGTACCTGTGGCACGGAGAATGTTAGGGCCTCCTTGAAAAATCAGGTTTTGCCTTTACTATTTTACAAATTATTTAGATATGTACTTAGCGTTAATCAGGCTTTGAGCCCATAGAGTCCTAGGACCCCCTCTTCCCCTGCTAGGTGGGGGTTGCGAGGGTGTACGCTACGCCACTGCAATGTACATTTATACACTTCAACACGCTCTGTTCATCTGTTCAGTCTCCCAACAATGCACGCTCAGTTGCTTTCAATCAAAGTGGTAACAGCCTTGTTTGAAGCCGAAGCTTTCAATGTGACAGTGACATTATAAATAATTTGATAGATTATGGAGACGGACAAGAAGAACCGGATTCTCTTTGAGAGCGGATAAAATATATGCAGGAATACAGCTTTCCAATAAATTGAAAAAGCATATTCTTAGAATAGATATCAATTCTGAAAGGAGTAGGAAATTTAACAAAAAGAGCTTTGATCATGCATATCTGATTATTGTGACATTTACAAGCAACTGACAAATCGACCTTCGTCGCAGAAACTTATCTTTTACTTTATGGAGCCAAAAAATAAATCAATTGAAATGGTATCTTCAAGTAACAAAAGCGATTTTAAACCTATTCATCACAGGAAGATGAGCGCTTTGGATTACGATAAGTAGCCGTGAATTATTCATGTGCATTTTGAAAACTTCTCCCTATACACAATGAGAAACTAAATGTTTTTAACTGTTTTCATGTGTAGTTTAATTATTTATTTTGTTATGGAAGTACTTTCTCATAAATTTCGAAAATAATTGGCGTATTTTCTAAGTGTGACTTTTTTTATGCGGTCCCTCTCCACCGTACAAAAAAAATTATATAATATTTCGACGAAGTTGTTTGCTATATATAAGAATTTATGAAATTTTCAAATGTTTTTTTTTGTGCATTTTTATACGGTCCCTATTTACCACACAACAACAGGTTCAACAGGGAAAACTGTACAGGGGAAAAAAGAGGGAAATTTTATTTTAGCTAAGCAATTCGAAACAATAAAAAACTTTTTTAAAATTTTAGACAGCAAGATTTACTACAAAAAATTGCCCGAGTACGCAGGGAAACAGGTGAGTCAAGTATTTTTATCATGTTCTTTACATTCATCGAATCATTTGCTTAAGTAAACACAATCGCATTGATTGTGGAAAGCCGATTCTCCAATCACGTCGATGTTCCATTAATATGTGCATCTTAGGTCTTAGTAAACGCGGTCACCCCAAAATGTCTTGTCGGTCCACTGGTCGATCGCGATCGACTTAATGGCTACCCCTGGTTTAAAAGGACCTAACTGCAGCGTTTACTAATACGAGTATAAAACCATTTTATCACAAGAAGTTGGTCTCCATTTGTGATTGTTATTGTGTTGCACATGGCGTATTACTGTGCAGATACTGTCATTGGATCGTGTGAGAAGTGCACGATAATATAATTACCAATTGCTGCATTATCGTACACTTCTACAAGTACATGTTCTATTATTGTACCTTAATGTATTAAAGGGGAAAAACTCATTTGTAAAATGAGTGCAAAACGAAACAAATTATTTCAATCACAGAACAATAACAAAAGTGTTGGGATCTGATGATTTTCGAATTTTTTTCCCTTGTTCATTATTTTCCACCTTACTCAGTTGATATTTCAAACCTCCGAATAGGAAGACTTTGATTTCTGTGCTAAATGTTCAAAATATTTTGCATTAAGCAAGAACATTAATTATTGCGTAGTTGCGGTTGATTGGCCTACATTTTATAATAAAGAATTCTATTTACTGAGTCACACGTTTTTAATGTAATTTTCTCGATTTGATAAAATTTTTAAAACTATTGTTTTGTGACTGTTAGTTTAATGATTTTTACTCAATAAAAAGACGCGCACTTTTGTGGACTGTATTTTTAATGGCTCTGCTCGACGCAACTCATTCCTCGTTGTAGTCTAAGAACACTATAAGCGCTAGAGGGCGCTTTGCATTCCCAAATGCGTACACTGTGAAGTGTCAGAAGTAAGCATAAGATGTTTTGTGTTATAATTGACTTGGAAAAAGATATCGGTAGTTCTATTTTCAACTAAGCGATGTTTCAATACGTACACACATAGATACAAACACTACTCTAACAATTCACTTAAATTTTCTCTTAAAGCATTTTACTTTTCATAATCGTCTCGAGCTCTTCATGATGCGACAGTATTCAGTTTATGTGCCTAACGGGAAATAACCACAACTTTATCTCCTGAAATTCTGCAATATTAACGTTTTTAAAACAAGATGATGCAACTTTGCACCATCCGACCCATTTCAAAAGTCTTTACTGGAAATCGTATGATTTGAAAAACTGACGGTTGCAAAAATCTCTATAAGCTCCTGAGTGAATAAAAAAATGCTTTTGTGAAATGTCCTAGATGTTCGCATGTGTACTTGTTATGCTGCTTTTAATTTTCGCCTTTCAACAAGTATATGACACATTAATATATTCTACAATAAAATGTCTTACACAAAGTGAAATCGTGACGTAACACATTTTGATGAGGATTACAAAGCCGCTCCGAGATTTGTCTGAGCTGTGACTCTTTCCTATTAATTTAATTTCTGAGGTAATTCCTGGTACTTTTGTCTGTTTCAAATCCAGACTATTTCTCGGTTGGGTGAAGGTTCAGATTTATTTAATTAAAAATACTTATAATATTGTCAGCGGAGTGGACTGAAGCCCCATTCTGAATAAAAGATAAGATAATCATAAAAATTAAAAGTAAAAAAACTTTTTTAAAAACAAGCTTTTATTTAAACGCGCTAAAAAGAATAAAATAAATTTTTCTTTAAAATTTTTTTACTATCAACTTATAACGTCATTACACAATTTATATGATATAAAAGCTTGTCGCGAGATTTACCTCTGCAGATAAACAAGTAAATTAAATAACTTGATCTGATTGATTTCAATTTCTTAAAATTTTCAAACTAAGTAAATAAGAGTTCTTTAATCTTGCGACAAGCTTTTATATCATATAAATTGTGTAATGACGTTATAAGTTGATAGTAAAAAAATTTTAAAGAAAAATTTATTTTATTCTTTTTAGCGCGTTTAAATAAAAGCTTGTTTTTAAAAAAGTTTTTTTACTTTTAATTTATTTTTTACTTTTTAGTTATCACTGGACAGGTTTCTTAGTCTGTTCATCTCATTCAACGCTGCTAGGTGTTAGCCGATTATTTTCGAACAGTCGAGCTAAATGAATTCGCGCAAAAAGGGTACTAGACGAAAAACACAATTTTTTCTTAAATCCGTAAATTTTAAGCAATTCTTTCAATCTTCGTACAGATCTTGGGTAATATTATAATACACACGAAAAAAAGTTTTATGAGATTTTCTTCAAAAATGACAAAGTTATTAAATATTAAAATGTTGAGTATTTTTTAAAAAATCGTAAAAAAAATTTTTCGACATTTTATTTTTTAAATGACTGATTCTAAAAGAGCAAATAATGAGCTGTTTTAGTACGGAATGTCGATTCATTTAAACAAAAAAAATTGATGCGCTTCGATTTAGACATTATTTTCATAAAAAACGCATCGATTTTGACTTATTTAAAAAAAAATCGTAAGAAATGCAAATATTATTATTTTGTAAAAAACATTATTCCGTATCGGGACGAAATAAATGATCTTTCCGATTCTATAATTATTTTTTGTCTGAGCTTCATAGATTAACCTCTTAAGCGGTCAATTTTTTGACCAAAATTTTCCCCCCAAAAAAGCCCATATTTTAACTGCATGTAACTAAGCATAATAATTAACAAAAAGCGCGAAAATGGAAGATTTTTATTTTAATCTCCGGTTTAAAATTTTACTCACCTTTTTTTATTTTATAATTTTTGAACACAAAAACCCTTAAATGTTTGCTTTTAATAAGTACATTCTGCGTACTATGAAGAATATTTCACATATATCTTAAAATATGTTTTCTTCCACTTACCAAAAAATTTCATGTTCATGCCTCTTTTTCATACGATTGATAGGATTTTATGTGTGTGTGTGTGCATATAAATATGCACACACACACACAAATATGCACACACAATATGAAGAATAGTGTAACACTAAGTCTTATATATTCCAATGGGGATAGAGATAATATCGACTTCTTTGGATTACCTATCCATTTTCCTTTTTCTTAGGCAACACATTGTACATTGCCTTGTGAATCCCTGTTCTTTATCCAATATTTTCAAGAATATATATTCTTGCCTTCAGTGAAAAATTCTCACCTTCACCACTACCAAAATTCTGAATGAAGAGTAGTTCAGTACCATGGACAAACTCTCTCTCTGCATCTCCTAAAGACACACTATACTAATAACCTTATTATAGGAATAAAAATGTCTGTGCAAATAATATATAGTAAGAAAAAATTTCAGTGCCTGTACAGCGCACGGGCAAACCGGTTGTGGCTAACTTTCAGTAGCTCGTAAGGTGTACGGGCAAACCAGTTAAGGGGTTAAAGTTAGAATTTCTATAATACTCCATCTCAGTTTAACTTGACAGCGTTTAAAAAGGTATACAATGTACCAATCTACTTGAAAAATAGCTCTACTTTTTCTTTTTTTTTTTGAATTTAAATCCAAGAAAATAGATAGAAATTTGTAAAACATATTGCATATGTTGTAGAAATTAGATTATTTTTACGTTGTAGAAATGTAATAATTTTTTAGACAAAGTTAATTAATACAGTCAATAGCGCAACGTTATGAAATTCCAGTTTGGCTGAAAACCGATTTTCGACGCCAACTTTTGTCATTGTTGTAACAATAAAATTATTACTACAATGCAGATATATCCAAGTTGGCGCCCAAAACTAGTTTAACGTTTTTAAATAATATCTTTTTAATTAATTGAAATATCGGAATATAAATGGTCAAAACATGCATTGTCATCCAAACTAAACGTGTATACAAAATTTCAGCTCAATGGGAGGAAGATATCAGCTTCAAAATTGAGTTGCAAGATTCCACCCGAACAAATTACATACATACATACATACATACATACATACATACATACATACATACATTGTAAGTTAAATAAAAGCTTTTAATAATAAAATACCGATCTTTAAAACACAAGCATAAGTCTCTCTTGCAACATTTTTAATCCTCTAAACCGAATAAATGTCTGGAGGCAGCAATTTGCTTTTATTTTTTTCAAGTCCTGAACTATGTTTCCAGAAGTTCTTTTGTTATTCAACAAAATGGATGCATTATTATTTGCTGTCACAGTAGTAGCAAGGTTTTGCAAATGCTTTATCTTCGATGTTATGTTAACGAATTCTAAACGGAATGAATGAATTTTATAACTGTCAGGCACAAAAAGATTTGGGTTCAAAAATTAAGTATTTTTAGAGCGTCTATCGTACAAGTTCCGCCCTAAATGGATTGAAAATAAATTTCTGTGATTTATTTATCAATTAATGCGGCTTCTTTTTGATAACAATCTTGTCTAGTTTCTTAGCTAATAAAACTGTGGTGTGATCTGGAAATAATTAACTTTTCAGTTCTGGACGAGTTCGAATCCGAGCGTCTTATCAAAGACGTCGAGAAATAAGACAGGTTGTTTCTACGAGTTCAAGCCGGCAGCATTTTGCAAAAGAACTTGGACGTTACGAAGGAATTGGAATATTTTTAGTTTTTTTTTGGCTTTTCATTACAAGATACTGCGTCTGGACGACCGCTACTGATGAATGGAGCACATAATTTTATGTTACAAGCAACTGTATGTATATAAATAATGTATTTTTGAATAAAAAAATGAATTTATATTATTGGGTCAAAATTGTAATTGATTCCTTATTAGCTGTGATACTCTCAGGAGGGTGAGAACCAGCCGTGCAGAGGGAGGCAATGCACGTTAATTCTGTCGAGGCTCAATGTTCTCTCGCTGGTGTGGTGGGGATTTTAGAAAAGTGTGTGCCAGTACAGTATCGTCCTCGTCACTTGGCAGTGGTTCAAAATTAAGAGGTCCGTCCCCAAATATCCCTCGTGTTGATTCACAGTGTGAATCAACACGAGGGATACAACAATGTTTTAATACAACTCTTACTTCCAGGATTGTGATAGAAATTGTGATGATATACAAAGTATAGTTAGAAACGAAAACCATCATAAATTTAATCTCTCTCGAGCAACTAACCATGGTATAGGAATCTAGCTCATGTGAGTAAAAATTGCAATAATACTATGAAACAGTCACGGGATTCGTGTGAAATGCTCTGCAAGTAGGGTGCATTATTATACTGATTCATAATGGAAGCGCATGCACGCCCTAAGTAGATTTATTAGAGCAACTGATATAAGTATTTGACTGTAGCGGGACGTTGTTAATGGCTGCCAGGTTGTGGTAAACTTGTCACGAGAAATCGTTATGTCTTTAAGACGGCAGAAGGAGCAACATAATTTGAATGAGGCTTCCGTGAAGGTTTATATTAAAATTTTGTAGCTGCATTTCGAATGAAGCCTTTAAAGTTACCGCAACCTAAGTGCGGAAGCAGTCTACTGAAGACGAGAAGGAAATGTCAACATTTATATAGCATTCTCGACAGTTGAGGTGTCAATCTTTCGTTGTCTGCCATTCGTCAGCATTGTAGTATGTTTGCTTTATACACGTCTGAGACTATACAATGGGTTTCATGGAGTAGGGCGACATAGAATAGTAATTACTAGAGTAATAGTAATAAATTATACAACAAGAGTAGTTATTACCAAAAATTATGCTCTTTTTTCAAAGAAATCCTGTAGCTGCGATTCTGTGCTTTTCCACATGTTACTCGGAATGTTCAACATTTTTTTTTTATCCCCAGCACATGTAATTTCTTCCTGGGGCTGCTTATACACACAATATGCTACTTATTGAACGTGTCTAGAATTGTACATGTATCTCTCTCAGTGTGTATGTATACTACAGAGAGGGATGAAAATAGAGTGTGTGGAGGCATAAATACAAAGAAATGAGACATGAAAAAACATTGTTGATTTAGAACAGGCCCAAAATTTTCAAGATCCGGGGGTTTTTTCAGTGAAAAATTTTCTTCATATTCACCCCACCTTACATTTTGAACTGTGATATACAATAATTGCTCAAGAAATTTAAAGACAACAATTTAGCTAAGGATGAACAGAAAATTACCAAAAAAGTGGTTTATTAGAATTATGTTTTAATCTTTATGCTACTTTCATTTTCAATTTACGAGTGTCTATATAATTTAACATAACGGTTTCACTATACTGTTCGCAACGGCTGCACGAGTGAAATAATATAAAATACAGCTAGTAAATGATACATTTCTAATAGGTGACACTACTACATTTCTTAGCTTAGAAATAATCTAATTTATTGCTATTTGCTCTATCACTCAGTGTGGCATTCAAATAATTGTAAACTTCTTGATTTTTAAAAGAAAACAATTATTCTATAGGATTAAAATTACAGTTCCTAAATTAATTCACAATGATGGTAGGCTGAAGTTGAAATTTGTTTTAAAAAAAATCAGAGATAAAACAGACACATTAAATGGACCTCTATTCATAATGTTTTAAATCCAATATTTGGTGTTCTTTAAATTCATTCTAATAAAAACATGAATAAATTTCTTTTGAGCTTGAGTTAAAGCATTAATACCCAACACTCTTTTTGCCAAAATGAAAGTTTAATTTACGAAAACTTTAAATGATGTAGAATAAATTGTACACATTTACTTAAATGTTAGTAAACGCTTTAGCGTACAACGGAATTTTGGTCTAATACAGCTAAGAAGTTCAAGTCGGGATTTTTTTTTTTTTTACAGAGAAAAGGACCTTTCTTTTTATAGGAATGAATTTATATTTTTCTTCATAGTGACTTTTACGACAGCAAATTCCGTTATATCATTTTAATATGATGGAATATAGATTTTATATACTTTGCGCGTATTTATTCATAACTATTTTGCTACTATAAAAATTTATTTAAATATACCTCAGAAATAAAATAGCTCTTCTAACATTACTGCTCTATGACATTTCCATCGCACTTATAGAGAAATAGAACTCTCATCCAAAATTTTTTAATTTTACTTGTGGCTCCATCTAGTGAGTTTCTGAGTATTTATACTTAAAATATATATAATATATATATAAATATAAAGTTTCTCACACGGCTCGCTTATTTATTTAGCAATATTTAATTGTAAAAAATTAAATGTGCTTGTAATTATAATTTAAATGTAATTCTGTTGATCTTCCAGTCCATTGAGGAACTTATGTGTATATTCTGAGGGAAAATAAACTTTTCAAAATAGTTTTTACCTGAAATGATCTCATCGTTTCTTCAAGAAATTATATCCAATTGATTCTCAGCTGGCTTATTACAAGACACCAAAACAAAATATATCAATATTCATAATGCAAAAAAAAAAAAAATAACTTTTGTCTCTGTCAGTTTATATAACTCTGTTTAATAATGATTAAGGTACAGTGTTTCGACTATGATAACTATTTCTTTATAGAAATTTAAAAAAAAATCAGAAAATAAAAGAGAAATTTAGTAGATTAAATTGGGAATAATTGATTCATAAAAAAGAAAAGGAAAGGTTTTACAATTCTTGAAGAGGTATGCGTGGATGTGTAAAAAGAAAGGCATTTCAGAAGAAAAAAAATTTTAAACTGAATTTAGAATTTTCAAAAAAAATTCTTTAACTGTAAGTGAACAGAAAGTAGAGGGAGAGATTAAGCACAGAATCTCATTTATTTCAAGTTCCTTAAAATTATTATACAGAAATTAAACGATGCACATTTTATTTCTGTGAATATGATCATATATATATATATTACAGTAAAGAAATCAAAAAGACTAATAAAAGAAAAACTAGAGGTAATAGAACTAAAAGGTTAAGCAGAGACGAAAATGTTATTTCAAAAGGTATTAGCGATATATGTAATAGTTTCGAGAACAATTTTAATATAAAGCACATTAAATCTTTCATGTTTGGATTAAGTAAGACAGAATTATGTATTACGGATAATATACTAAATTCAGATAAATTTACAGATAGTCATGCTTTACATATCATAAGAGACATTCTCAAATTTCTGAAGCATAAACATAAAATAAATGTCAATGTAAATAAAAAATATCAAACAGAATATTGTACATTATTATATATGAATAAATCTTTTGATAATATTAATTTTTCTAGCATTTTTAAAAAACACATGTCAACTTTCTCAATTCAAAATATCACTATTAAAAAGGCTTTTAAATATAATAAAAAAATAGGTAGATCAATTTTTAACTATAATGCACCTATCATGCAAGAAAATTTAATGTGTTATTGTAATGAATTTAAAGAATTCAAAGATAACTATCACCAGCATGTTATTACTGGTGATCTCAATATTGTAAAAGACAATAATCTTAGAAATATAATGAATAAAGGTACTGGTTTTAGACTTTTGATATCCAATAATAATA
This sequence comes from Trichonephila clavata, assembly GCA_019973975.1. Lineage (NCBI taxonomy): Eukaryota > Metazoa > Arthropoda > Arachnida > Araneae > Nephilidae > Trichonephila > Trichonephila clavata. The sequence continues at coordinate 178,065 of BMAO01012046.1, forward strand.
ATATTATCAAAAATCAGTTATATAATGATATTGAGCAATTCATTTACAAAATTGCCATTAAATATAGTATGCCTGTAGAGGCATTCACAGAGTTTAAATGTAACATTACACAACAGATTAATAAATGTAACTTTAGTACAGATAATAACATCTTTTTTAATGATATTAAAAATCAGATTAAAAAATTACAAAATAAATTTATTATAGTTTATATTGATAAAGTGCCTGTAAATTTTGCCTTCATTTGTAAATACTATTATAGTTTAATGCTCAACAAACATTTTGAAAATAATACAGCTTTTATTAGGTCATCAATTTCTGATAGAGAAATAAATAATCGAATTTTGGCTTTTCATAAACAATTAAAAATACAAATTAATAATAATTTTAAATTTCCACATGTATTTCTTACTCCTAAGTTTCATAAAAATCCAGTAAAGTTTAGAACAGTTACTAATGGTTTTAATACATATATCAGCAAATCAGGCAAAATTCTACATGAAATGTTACAAGATACAATAAATAATCTAAAAACTTCAGCCATTCTTAAAAATAGTACAGAACTTATTGCACAAATTAAAGATAAAAAGATATTTTCAGTATATAGTTTAGATTTTGAAGATCTTTTTAACTCAATTAATATTGATGATATGATAAAAACACTAGTAAAATTACATAAAGATAATTTGTTTAAAAATGTCAAATATGATAGATTTGGTTCTCTACTTAGGTTAGTTCTAAAAGAGAATTATGTTTATCATAATGGTAATTATTATCAACAGATTAAGGGTCTACCACAAGGTGGCCCAGCTAGCAACTTGCCAATTTATATTTACATTATTTTGAAAATAGTTTCACAGACAACTTAGAATTTTATTTTTTTCGTTATATAGATGATATAATCATTTTTGGCAAGCAAGACAACTTTATACCTAATATTAATTTTTATCCACAATATCTTAATTTATTACAGACAAATAGTAACAGTAACGAAGCAAATTTTCTTGATATAGAAATTAAATTAAAAGATTATAAAATAGTTACTAATATTTATGATAAACGAGAAGACTTTAATTTCAATATTATAAAAGTACCGCATTGGGAGAGTAATGTGCATGTATCTATATTCAGAAATATTGTTCTTAATTACACACTATGCAATAAATTTCTAGTTTCTAATAAATCAGAAAAAATAAAAAATTATAAACATTTTACTAAATACTGTTTAATTCAAAACTACCCTATTAATTTTATTAATAGATATTTAAATAATGAAATTCTAAATAGTAAGGATTAAATTTCCATAGTTTTAAAAGGTTTATATTATAGATTTATTATTCTTCCTAGATAGTTTTAAATACCCCCAGTTTCTAGTTTTAGATAAATTACTTTTTTAGAATATATTATAACTTTTAAACCATATTAAGAGTCTCTAAGATAATGGTAGTATGTTTACATTTCTTATTTTATTATTTCTATTCTTTTCATACTTTTGCTAAGTGCTATTTTTCAGCCTTTGCTTTGTTTTGAAATTGTATTTGGGTCCAGAATCTGGCAATAACTTGTTTATTGTACTCAGATTTAGCGCGGGCTCTGCATTTCAGTATGCAGTTTTTGGGTAAGTTACCTTTTCCTTATAATGGATTTAGATTTCCTATCCATTATTTCCTATTGGTATTTGCTCGGTATTAATAACAAAAAAAGGGGGAAGGTTGGCTGGCCAAAAAACATGTTCAACCCCACTTTTATACAGAAGGATTTTTTTAAGGAAAATTTTATGTATACTAGCTGTCCTAAGTCAGCAATGTTGATAATACTGAAGCATCCATTCTTTTGTATTTTGCTCTGTTGTTTCAATCTTTCATATCTCCTTCTAAATTCGGTTGTCTTGTTATCTGGCAATTGATATTCTTTTGAGTATTGATCATGTGGTTCATCTCTCTCTTGTAGAGAAATTTTGATTATATATATATGTCTATGCACATTCACAAATGCGTATGGATACTTTTTAGAATTTTTTTTTCACATACAAGCTCACATATGCACATGCATATGTGAGATTGTATAAACGAAGATTTAAATAACATGTGTAATTCTGGATCCATGCAATTATGCAGCATAAACAAGGATGAGATTTTGCTTGTATAAATAGATTATAATCACTAGGCCAACTAAATTTTAAACGAAAATCAGTGCAATTTTAATGTATAAGAAAAGATGATATACGATTGAAAAACTTACTTATAGAAGCTGATATACTCCAAATAAATGCGGTAATTTTGGCATATTTTTCTAGAAACAATCTGCCTCTCATTTCAATACATATCATAGCTATAAAGAAAATATTTCATTAAGTTAATAATGATATCTTTAAGTTCCATACATTTATGAAACATAAGTTTAGTAGAAAGGGTTCTATGCACCGTATCCTTAAATTTTTAAACCTTACAATCTGACAGAGAATCGGTATTGATTCAATTGAAATATATATTTAAAGAACCCCGATTGCTATGTTTTTTTTATTTAATCATTATTTATAAAGTTAAGCTTTTAGACTTATTCAAAATGTCTTTTTAGATTTATTCTAAATGTTTTTGAATTCAACGATGTCTATTATATCCTTTTTCCGACGGTGTTATATATAAAATTGAATTTTAAGAATTATATGTAAAGAAAAATTGTAGAAAAAATGTTCAACATTTTAAAAACACAGAAAAAATTATATTTTTACTAGCCATACAATACTTGTAGATAGTGTATAAATACTGGTTTCAAAACTAAAAGAATTTGCTTTATTTACTAAGTGGAAGATGCTTCGAGTCAAAGATGCACATTTCTAGAGTCAGCATGCCTATTGTCCCCTCAATATATGTATTAAGAGAACAATATTTCGTAATCACTCGTGTTCATTTCCATGCTTGTTTCATTCACCTGTTTTCATAACCGTAGTAGCAAGGTAACGGATGCGTGGCCGGAGTATCATGAGTTCGAGCCTATTACCGATGAAGATCCACCGTGCAGAGGGGGCCGATGCAATTAAATATGTCGAGGCTCAAACATCCTCCCGTTGTTGTGGTGTGGAAGCTAGGAGAGGAGGGTACCAACTCAGCTTTAGTGCTCGTCAGTTGACCATCGATCAAAATTAAGAGATTCATTGCCAAAAGCCCTCATGTAGATGAATGGTGTGAACGTGAATATTCACTCACTCAAAAATACTGTTGGAAGTTAATGGAAAAGTTATAACCTAAGACGAGCAGATTTTTCGAGAAAGCCCTGAAAGAAATATACATATAAAGAATTTATATGTGTTTCTTAAGCCCTGCGCAGACTATAAATAATGGTCGCTTGCTGAAACTGTTAGTATTACTTCAGCTGTTGAAGGCTTCATGTTTGTATACGACCTTATGTTTACTTGTGGATAATCTTTATCATTACTTATGTAGTAGATATCTTCATAAGCCAGTAACAGCCTCCGGTCAGAGGTGATCCTTTTTGTCTAGTGGTCATTTTACTTGGCTATGGATCCATGGGTCGCGGGTTCTATCCTCCGGATATGTGCCACTTCATTGGTGGCCTTCACTGAACTAAGAAAAAGCAAAACCTTCTGATCTGTCGTTGCGCCATCTACCCGCAAAACGAACAATCAAAAGTCGTCAGATCTCCTTGACACAACTCACACGCGTTCACCATAACAAATACATCGTTCGTTCACCTATCCCCCGACTCACTGGCGGAGGGGTACTCCAACGGATATCTACATAAGCCTGTAACAGCCTACGGATAGGGGTGATCACTTTTGTTTAGTAGTGATGTTACTTGGCTACGGATCGATAGGTCACTTATTCTGTCCTCCGGATATGCGCCACTTCACTTACTTGTATTTTAAGACACTGATAGTTGTGTGTGTGAGAGACTCTTATGGTATGTATTACTGTGAATTTTACATTATTATAAGGACAATAAATTTTCATCTCTGTTTTGTTCTTTGGGTGTGACAACATTAAACCGCGCGATTGAAGCAACCATAAGAGGGGCAATCGATATTTGTCTACTACAGCAACTTTTCGGGTGTGTCTTGAACTTCCTGTTACCTCCGGTATCAAGTTTTAAGGTTTATGCAACTAACACAGTGCTTCTTAAAATTTCAATATTTGCGACCCAATTTCCCCCTCGATACAATACCAATGAATTGAACTCAATAATAATGTGACGTTATAGTTACAATACTGGTACGTAGATCCGGATTTCAAGGATTTTATGCAAATCGGTCTCAAAATACAAGACAATTTTTTAAGAGATATGAGAATTTATTGTCGAAAATTACTCCTTGAAATGCAGGATTCAGCAGCAAAATTCGCACTACAGTGTTTAAAATACATGTATGTAAAAGATAATTCACAAGCTCTCGCTCATCCTACTCAACGCTAGCTGACTCTTCAACGGTCGAGGCAAGACTACTAATCGCTAGTCAAAACAATACAAACTCAGTTTCCTATTTAGAGGTATCGCGGATCCCACGAGAAAGATCTACTTACGTCATAGATCATGTGCATTTCTCCACTAATTTCCAGAAGAGTCCATAGGGTCAAAAACTCGCCAAAAAGGGTCATCAACTTGATTGCCAAAAATGATGCCAACTATCGCCAAGATTTTGCCAAGCTCCCATTGAATCGCCATTATAACGTAAGGGATGGCGTTGCTTGAGAATAAATTACAATTTTAACATAAAATAGATATAATATAGAGTAATATAAATGCATTACACATTCAAATATAAATTAATTACACTAATTTACACAAAATTCGTAACAATACACTTTTAATTATAAACCATATAAGTTATCGACGTTAGCATTAAGACTATACGGTACCTTTTTTTCAAAAAATGTTTTTGGGGACAGTAATATTAAAAGTAACTTATGTATTGTTTTCAGACTACATTGTTAAACTGATTCAGAAAATAAAAAGTCATTTTAACAAGCCATTATTTTAAAATTAAAAATTTTTCAATATTTTTAAACTCTTATAAAATACACAATTTTTGAAATTTTAAAATTATTTTGCATGATTTATATTTCTTATATTATTGCAAACAAAGGTTAGTATGGATTTCAAAATCTGGTTCCTTGTTGATTTTTAATAATTTTTTTTCTTGCTAAACCTGGAAAAAACACAAAATTTTTTTAAATATTAACTTTAACATTTTTTAAAAAAATAACTAAAGATTCCAGACCTAAATCCATACTAACTTTTATATAACACATATATCTAAGTATCTATAAAAAATTTCAAGACTCTATCTTGAACAGAAAAAAAGCCCTAGGGATTAGAAAACAGTTACATCTTCAAAAATTAAAGTCTGAGAAAAATGCATTTAAAGTTTGTAAAGGCATAAAACAAAAACTAATAATGCTTGCAAAGCTCTAAATTTTTAATATATTATTTTACTACTTATATAATGTATAAAAACACTACTTTAATTAAATATGATTGAAAATATTTTTACTTATTCAAAATATGTTTTTGCAAAATATCGATATAGCATTTGTTACGACAGATTTTTCAGCATAAAGTTAATATAATAATTTCACATAAGTTTTAAACACAATACACTTACAAAAAATAATAATGTTATAATTTAAAGCTTAAAAAGTTAAACCCACCAGATTTGTACATAGCACCTAATTTTTTCTCAATTTTAAGTCGACGCAATTTAGCAAGTTTTAATTTTTGCTGCGCGACTTTAAAATTTGCAGATTTTATTTTATTCCTGAAATATTTATTTCAGGAATAAAATTTAGATTTTATTTTTTCCTATAATCAGTAAAGTTTGCTAAATGTTCTGATGATAAACTTGTTGCAAGGCAATTAGCATCCTGAAATGTTTTAAGGGCTTTTAATGTTCCAACATTAAATTCAGATATTGCACTCGACATGGCAATCAACACATGTCTCCTAGAAGCTGTATTTTCTTTGGAACATTTGTTCCATATCATCGAATGCAATGCTTCATTGGAATTTTGTGTTAAACCTCTAACACACCTGCTTAATAATTCAGCTGAAGGCAATCTTTGATAAATTGGCAAAATTTGGGGCAAATATTCTTCATTGATTGTTTTACCCAATCTTTATGCAAACCTGGTTTCTTCCCACATAATAATGATGACTGGTAAAAACACCAAGAGTCGATACCAGAAGGACACTTTTTATGTTGTGGCTTCTGGTCTGTAGATATGCAATGAAATAGGGTAGCATAAATTGCAGTTTTCATTGCCTCTATATCACCTATATTTTTGTGTTTAGCATTAGTGTAGTATCAAGTTAGTTTTTTTATTGTCTCTTCTTTCAAACTGCCGTGTTTCTTCCCTCCCAGAGTTACACCTTTCACTCGCCAGTCTTTTACTGTCTGCCTCAAAGCTGTTCCCAATCTTCTGCTCACATGGTTGATGCATTCTTCTTTTTTAATTTGTATTTCACTTCCATAAACTTTTCTTTCTTTTAATTCTTAGAAAGCCTTAGAATCCCCAGCAGAGAGCAAGGTTGTGTACCGGAAGCCAATGCTCTCAGATCTTTCCCATAATTTCACAGCGGCATTTACTTCCATTGCACCAGATGATCCGACATGTACACTACAAACATCCTGATGTCCTTCATACCAAATACGAAATTCAACACTGTCTTCTCCAAGCGCAAATTTAGTCTGTTCACATTCTCCACACCGCTTTGACATCACTTCGTAGTCTATCACAAAGCCAGTCAGTAAGTCGATAACACATCCTATTCCAATGTTTGACGTATGCCCTCTTGTCAACCAGCTTCCATCATATGACACTCCAATATCAACGATATCTTTATCATTCCTTGAGCCATACGCCTCTCTCATATCTTTACGAATATCAATTAACAGCCGATTGGACCCTACGAGATGTCCATTCAGAACTTTTGCTTTGTAGGAATTAAAAGTTTTACTAAACATTATATTTAAATTCATATGCATGCAGAATTTTTCCAACGCCGAGTACCCAAGTCCCAAACAACATACCTTGCACTATTTTCATATTTACATCAAATGGTGCATTACAAAATTGATGCTTGCTAACATTTGTTATTTGATGTAATTTAGTATCAACCAACTGTTTTGAAGAATATGTTTCACATTGGGTTTGGTCACAATTAATACATACAACATTCATTTTGAATACAAAATCCATTTCTTTGACCAAAGCAAAGTTTCAAGGATGCACTATGACAAATACTGCATAAAAGATTTATAAACAAATTACTTAAACATTCAGTATCCACTATAATGTAATTTGGAACATCACTGAAATATTTACTTTTATCTGTAGTATTCTTTCTTGTATTCAAAACATTTGTTTTCTGATGTCTTGTAGTTATATCAGGTAAAGGATGGTCTTTAACATTGTCACTTTCAACAGTACTCCATCTTTTAGAAATATTGCTTCTCTTCGCAAGCTGCGAAAATTTTTTCCGTGGCATTTTCTCAACAGAAGAAACATAACTTGAACAAAGTAAAAAAGCTTTTAAGTTATATAAATTATATGAGAATAAATATTGGTCTTGAGAAAGACTTTTTTTTTTTATCAATTTTAGCTAAGTAATTATAAGCACACCAAAAACTCAAAATGTGAGCAAACAGAAACGATTTTAGTAGTGAAAGTTGAAGTTAATAATCACTTCTCACCAAATATCGATTTTATTAAAAAATATTAGTAATTAATTAAATTTAAGAATGGAAAAATGCTTTAAAATGAGACCAAAACTAACCACGCCCACTCAGCTGTCAAATATCGGGTCTGATAGCACTAAGAAAACTTGAAATATCTTAAAAACTAATTGGTTAGTAGATCTGAAATTTGGGGGCAAGATTTCCAATCGTATGGGCTGCAGGTAAAGGCAAAAAAAGTTTTTTCGATAAATTTGTCATTTTTAGGGTAATGTTTAGTCTTAAATTATGTATATAATTTTGTATATGACACGCCCATGGGAGTCATGGCTAATTATTATCAGTATAAATATGTTTATTTTTGTTTATTTTGTCAGCATGTATTTTGTTTTGCTTCCTTTCAATAAATTTGTAGTTTTTTAAACCTTATATTTTCGACTTATCGATATGCTTGCACCCCACCTCGTAGGGTTATCACGCGGACTTAGGGGATGCGCGCCGCACAGTTTGAGCCACGCGGTCATAAAACGTAGGATATTTGTTTGCCAAACCTGCTATTTGCATCTTGCTCATTGTACAAAACAATTGATTCAGTGCATCGACATAGTAGTAGGAATCCGTGAGAGGCCGTTTTATTCACTGTTAATCCTAGTAGAAAACCTAACCATTGATTCTTGACGTACCTACATCTCGCTGCACATGTCCTCCCATATCAGATAAAGAGATTGGAATGAAAATAAAGGTTGGAGGGTCGGGATAGGGATCCTGTTTGTGGGGTGCATGTTCGGTGCCATGTTCTTAACAGAAGTGTTTAGTGACTACCTAGAAGTATAGAAGGAGCTCACATTATCAAAGATCTCTCTGCTTTCACTTTCACGGATGGCAATATCCGTCTGCATATAACTTGTTTTGCTGACAAGTTCTTAGAAAGTGAGGAGATCCGCCGCCAATGAATCTTTACAGAAACCTTCTGGGCACAGCATAGTTTCCAGATCTTAAACCTATAGAGAATATTTAGGATTCTTTTCAGAGGCTCATTTCAACTCATCCAAGATCTACATAAACTTCATTAGAAGATTAAAACAGGGGGCTAGTAAACTGATTCATTTCCAGCATGGATTCACATGGGGAAATCGGGAGATGGTACAAGACTCTCTATGAACTCATTTTTAAAAAAAAACAATTGTAACCTCTCTACGCTGATGTTTCTTTTTAAATTAAATTAACCGAAGTTCATGCATAATTTCATTGAAATCAGTTTGGTAATTATAAAAAAGATCTATCCCACGTGAAGGTTTTTTTATTTTTATTTTGGAACACTTTTGTGCCCCTTCTTATGAATGTAGTGCAAGATAGGATGAAATGCTTGTGCCCACTTACAGTTGCTATATGTAATACTTTTATACTCTTCATTTAATTAGGAACTCTGTATAAGGTCGTAGTAAGTACACAACTTGATTAATTTACAAATGCTCATGGGAAGTTATTTTCTCACCTACGATTTGTGAAGCACGACAGCAAATATCTGGAGTTTTAAGTCGCCAACACACCTTTCCATTTCCAGAGGACTTGATAAAAAACATAGGGACGTTGCTCTACATGAGAACGTTTGCATAGCATGCAATGTTCTTGCACGTTTTCTGAAATTTCATGCCAAGAAATATGCATACATTTTTAATACGAAATGAAAGAATTTATAATTCTTTTTGCATGTTTTAATATTTACAAATCATTATACGATTTAAAAAGAAATGCAAAACGTGCCTTCTATTGGGCTGTGTGAAACCTAAAAATAAAATGGTCCTAAAAATCAAATTATAAATTAATCTAAGCGTCAAAAACATTTTCATATAACAGGTTTAAGGCCCTTTTTTTGTAAAAAAAGGGCCTTAAAAGTGCTAATTTAAAAATTTGAAATTGTTTCCCAGTAAATGTAATGTAAATAAAAAGCCATTTACTAATGTAGTTAGATAATAAGAGCCTATACTGAATAAATAAGAACATTTACTTGAAAATATTAATCATATATTTTCTGTAATATCCTTCGTTAAAATTATATATCCTTTGCTGAGTATTCAGTAATAAAATTAAATTTACCGTAAAATTCGAAGCATATCGCACGCCTATTCTTTCAAGCAGCATTTTCTAATTTTTAGGTACATTCGCCTTATAACGCGCACTCCATTTTTACGAACAAACCTGAAATATGCGTATGCAGTGCTCTCATGTTTTGAAGTCATTTGTTCGAGTATTATTCCAAGCTTTAGAAAAAATATTATACTTCTTGAACGACAACCATTTAAGTTAATAAAAGGGGGGGGGGGAGGTTGTTTCTTTTAAATAAACCGTATTTCGATCTTTGAAGGAGTCTAATTTTTTCTAAGCTCATCTCTTTTTTTTTTTTTTTTTAAATTTTTAGAGCTATGATTTTTATTCATTACGTATAATATTTATATTACATTCATTACGCGCACCCGTCAGTTTCGATCTTAATTTTTGTTAAAAGCGTGCGCTATCCACTGGATTTTACGGTACATGAATTTGTCCCTGAACTGATCATTTTATAACATTTTTACAATTGGGTTATTCTAATCTAAACCTTAGAATAAATTATTTTTATCCGAATTTTTATGAATGTTTTTAAAGCAGGAAATATGCTTAAAATATAGTTCTTTTTAACGGTTTTCTTAATGTAAAAGCCCAGTTTTCTTTTTCTTCTGTGTTCAGGAAAATGCATCCAAATAATTCGAATTTTTTTCCCCACCGGATGCAATTTTAACTGATTGTAAACATGTTAACACACACACACATGGTTAGTATTTCTTATAAAATAAGGCAAAAAAATGTGGAATTCCCTATCGAACCAAAATTACGGAAGACAAAGAAAAAAAAGTAAAAGAAAAGAATATACGGAGTAAAAACAGATTAAAGTTACAGTGAACTAAAAAAGGTCCCGTCTTAATGAAAATAAACAGCGTAATAACACACATTTGTTTTCATGCTTCCGCCGCCATCTTGATTCTATAGAGGCTTTAATTTCTAAGGAATATTTAAAATAGCGACGCATTAAAACGCATTGATATCGGGCACTGTTCTTTTGTTCAGGGAAAAAGCCAAATTTTTTTTAACACAAAATAAATCATCGTTTATAACACGAGTTTTTTTTCTCCTTTTTTTTCCTCTTTTTTTTTTCGGTGTAAGAGAACAGCTTTTTTTTTGTTATGAATCTTTTTCTGTTTTCTAAGCGAATGAGGAGTGACATTTTTTTTCAAAATTTATTTCTATTTCGTTAAGTGATATCAAACCATAAGGAGTTAAGTTAAGCATATTTCTTTTCAATCTTGAAAATCAAACTAAATTTTTTTTTAAAAAAAACACCTTTTTTCGAATGTTTTTTAATAGAAAAGAAGTTTTTTTAGTATTTATTTATTACTTTTTGAATTAATGAATTTTTTGTATATAGGTACGTAGCACAAAAAAAAAAATAATAATAATAATAAATCCTCTATGGAAAAATACGTAACATGATCTGAGTGGGTTTGATCTCCCTTAGTATTTTGACAAGCATTTTACTACCTTTGTAGGAATTATGGAAGTTAAGAATTTTTAAGAGATCTAAAAAAAAGTTTTGTTCCGTTGCATTTTTTAAGAAAAAATGGCAATTCTTTACATCAAAAAATAACCTTTCTTGAAACTCAATATGCAACGAGGTTCACTGCCAGAACGACATTCAGGGTGTGTTGGGGCTACAAAGTCGACTCGGAATCACACGGAATGCAGGGTCGCAAATACCGTAGTTGCGAGTTATGGTATAAGGAAGCAAAGAAAAAGAATAGAAACATCAACACATGGATGGGACAGAAAAATTTCCATTAAACGCTTGTAATACGACAGGTCTTTGAAATTACGACTAAAAATCGTCTGTTAAATCTAACAGAGACGCTACATGGAATTCCTGATGTTCTGGAAATCTTTCCAGGCGGTCTTGCGGTAGATTGCTCTGAACGGAAGGTTTCGATACCACTCTTGCTGGAACTCTTCATTTGCGATCTATTTTTCGTAGTAGAAGGGTGAACTCGTATTCAGATGAAAAACTGCCGTCATGTTGATAGTTTAAAACCCCGTTTCTCAACCCCCCAGGGGAGCGAGATAGCTTAACAAGATTTACATAAATATAGAAATATATATATATATGTATAATTATATTTAAAATGCATATATATATATATATATATATATTATAAATATGATTAATTATAAATACTATTAATTATAAAAATATATTATAATAAATATTAAATGATATTTTATAAAAATTAGCTATAAATAACTTTATAATATAAAATACAAAACATTATAAATAAAATATTATAATAATTCATAAATTATATAAAATTATTATTTAAAAAATTATTTTATAATTAATATGATAAAAATAATATACATATTATATTATATATTATTAATTTAATTATTTAATAACTATATAAAATATTTAAGATCTTTTTTAAATAAACTTATTTACTTGTAAAGCTAATTAAATGAATTTAAAAATTAAAACAATAAAACCGATTACGTGACTCGAACCGAGGCCTATCGCATGGTAAACAAGCACTCTACCGATCACTCCAATGTGTCTCTGGAAGTAATTAAAACTTAATAGTGCACAAGCTAAGCATGAATTTCGTAGGCTATTTTCTATTAATTGAATTTTTAATACCTATAAGTTTGTCTCTTTTGAGTGTGGTAACATAATTATATTATACTTTTATTTACTTTTGATACTAAATTCACCTCTTGTTTCAGGCCATTTTAATGACAAATGTAATTCATTCTACTGGAATTTTTTACAACTATTCTGATTCTGTAAAAAGTAAATTTCAGCTATCAAATAACAAGTAATAAACTATCGGCTAGGTATCATAAGTGAAAATTTTTCGAGACATTTTTAAATTTATTTCAAACTGTTGTAAGATCTAATATTAAGTTGCCTTATAAATGGATGTTTTAGCAAAGCACGTACTGGTAAATTGATATCAAAACTTGGTTTTAGGGAACCCTGGACTATCTACGAAGTCCATCCTGCCTGAATTGAGGTCGCTTAGTCCTGAGTTGGAGCCTGGAATTGCAGTTGTTGAGTCATTCAAAGATATCTCTTTGGCGTTGCATCCCATTTCAGAAAGCAAACTTATTGTCTTGTCTACATATCGCGGCCTTTATACTAACGCTTCAACTGAGCTCATGTCCAAAATGAAGGTCACAAACGTAGAATCTTTGGAAACTGATATTTACTATGTTGCCACGGAATTTGGTACAGAGACACATTAAAATAGGAGAAGAAATGTGGCAATATAACAATATAGAAACGATTTTAATTGGGAATTAAGATACAGGGTATTCCAAAAAGTGTGAAATCATGAATAAAAGAGAAAGCATTTACCTCGGGACAAGTCTGTCTAATATGGAATGTGACCACCGTGCACTGGTATACAGGTCTCACAACGAGCTGTCATACTAAATATGATGCTGTCAATATATGTTTGGAGCAATAAAGCCCACTGTTCCAAAACAGACACTTTTGCACCCGAGGACAATCCATCCTCTTCTTCCAGAAATTCATCAACAACGGGAGCTTTGTGAAGCCGAGCATTATCGTCCATAACAAATAAAGTCCTGGTTCATAGAGCACCGGAACAACATCACATAGGCTTCAAGAACCTCTCATCCCTATAGATCTGTGCGTTGACAGCACCCGCATTGAAGACATGTAGTGGTGTATGACTGCCGAACAATACATCGTCACAAACAAAGATTCCTTTACCATTAAATATGTCAATTTCTGTTACGTATGAGGGATGGAAACGAGTTCAGCTTTCTCTCCAGATGAAGACTCAACGAGAATCATTCTGTCTGGTGAATCACGACTCATCACTGAAAAGAACACGTCCCCATGTTTGGGGTGTCCACGATTGATGTTTTCCGCTCCACAATAATTGGTGTTTCCTGCATGATACAGTCAAAGAGGCACATAAGACTGGACGTTGGGAGTAAAAGCCAGTCCCTGTTAGATATCTGTTGACTGTTTGTCTCGAAATTTTTCTTCCAGACTCAGCAGCAATGTCACGAGCAAGCTGAGGAGCCATTGTCCGCCAATGTCTTCGTGCTCTTAATGCCAAGTAGAAATCCTCTGCAGATGCCTTTGCTCTGTGGTGGCATTGGCTGACCTTTCTGGTGACAGTAACACTTATTTGGAATTGGTTTCACAGCAATGGAACCCCTTTCGGTTACATTTGTAACCTTCGAACCACTTCCGCTTCAGACGGGATAGTTTCAATTTTGCCAACGGTCCTCCATCTCAAGGGGCATCTAACCGATTATAAGAGCTCATTCTCGCTGCAAACAGGCTTTGTTTGTTTTAATGCAATTTTCCCAAAACTGCAGGCGAAATTCCCATATGCTTGAGCGGGTTTAATCCAGTAGTTCGGCAAAAACTAAAGCTAAATAACTGCTTTTTTTAAATCAAAGGTTGATAAAAATACTAACCGTACTTTGAAATATGTAAAATACAAATTCCACTAATTCTATAGACAGAAATTTATATTTATGTCGAAAACCATGTTTGTGACCTTAATTTTGGGCATGAGTGTAAAAAAGTGAGTATATATTGGACATCATTTCATGTCCAACTTAATAATTTTTATTGAAGCTGTTATTAAAATATTTGCTAGGCAATTTATTTTTATGTGTTAATATTTTACTGCACTGAATTAATTTTTATTCGAGAGAATTAGTTTTAATTAAATAATTTTTTTAATTCACATAATAAGCTTTAACTAGGCAGAATCACGTTTTTTCGTTAACTTGTTTTCAATACTTAATTTTTTATAATAAACATGATAACTGTCTTATAATTTTAAAAATAAAAATATTATGGTGAAAAATACTTTTTACTAATTAAAATAATTTTATTCCATGATTTGAACATTTTTCAAACAATAAACATAGCATATAGATTTTCCAGAAAAAAAGCCAGTTTACGCCTACATGATTAAATAAATCATTAGTGTATCAAACAGAAGAAATATTTCTGCTACTTAAGAATTTCTTTCCTGGATGAAAAAACAAAACAAAACATTGTTCTTTTAGTCTATTGGCCGATTTAAGAGGATTCGGAAACAAAGCTTTTGAGCTTAAACAGGAAAACTTTTTCGAAGGAAAATGATGGAAAAAAAAAATCTAATTTTTTCTAGAGAACCATTTCAGCAGAAAATCCTTTTATGTAAGACAGAGAAAAAATTCTATTTTTGTACTCCAAGAAACATTTTTTAACCACGAGCAGGTAATCTTAAGGGAGCATTAGGTATCAAGAACATAAAAAAAAGAGTGATGAAGAATATTTTTGTGCGCTTGTACTTTTGTGAAACGCTTGTATTTTTTTTTAGTTTTTTGTGCACGGAGTGAGATTTTAGATGATGAGGAAGAGGGGGGGGGGGCTACGAAAGGATTGGTCCTAAAAAAATCTCTTCCGAAATCTTTCATCAAAGACTTCATCAGTCTTTGGAAATCTAACGCCCAGTAGGATTTTCTAGAAATTTTCTGCGCACTTTTCACGGTGAACGCACATCAACAAGTAATGCAAATGATGTGAAATGTGCAGTGGTGAGTAGGATATGAGGAACGGTACCTGAAGAATGGGCAACATCCTTGCCTTTATATCTGTAAATGGGTTGTGTAAATTTTTTTCTTGCCTCAAAGGACACGTGTAGTAGTACAGAATGCCAAGCCGCCATGATACAAAGGCAGTTTCAGGAGACAGTCGATTTCAAGAGGAATAGGGTGATTGGACTGACATCAAATCTCATCTGACATCCATATTCAAGGTGCATAGGTAGAGACGAAGATGGTTGAAACATGAATATACTGCAAGTTTAAGAAGTTCTATTGCTGTCAGAGTGACGTCAGCACGCGTGGGTAGTCACATGAACCGGCAAATTGTTGCGACTGCGCAAACCACTTGTAAATGTTGTTGGATTCTATATTATTTCCTTTTCAATTCGAAATGGAGATAAAACGGTGGTCTTATGTATTTCCATTATAAAATAAAATACATGTATATAGGTCCAAATATTATCATTCGTTACTGAACACAGCACAAATACAAAAACAAATCCATTTGGCTCTTATTCGACAACCTGTTAAACATTTTCCCCAGTCCACCTACTCATCTCATCAATCGCCGATTCTTCGGCTCTATCTCACTTCGTCTTTTCTCCCTTCGTCGTTCTCTCCCTGCCTTAACGTAATTGTTATCTGTGAGGAAGAGAGAGTCCTATTAACGTCGCACAATAAGGCAACACGAAGGCTATTGGTGTTGGAACTTGTCATTTTGAACCCGATCAAGTGACCCGGCCTCCTATCTTCTAACCACAACAATGCGAGAGCATTGAGCCTCGACATATTTAAAGGTATAGGTCCATTACACGGTTGGGTGCAGTTGTTATCAAAAGCGAGAATCTTGTACAGTTGTTATCAAATATGTTACTAAATACAGGGTACCATATCCTTACACCATTTCTTCTACCATTTTGCAAAATAAGCAGGGCACCCCTTCATCGTCTGATTTCAATTAGAACCGTCCATTGGTTGTTAGTGGTCTGGACTCATGTCGTCCTTTAAAAAGACTGCTATTGATCTCACAGCACAGACATATGCCAGGTTAGAATAACGTGGGCAACGAAATGGCGCAGGAAGTGGACAGATCTCTATGACGAGTCCCTCTTCAGTCTGTAGAATGATAATCACCGTATGCAAGTGTAGCGCCGACTTGGTGACAAGTTCAAACTGGCTTTATTTATGAAACTCCCCACCACACGACAAAGTATTATCATGGCTTAAGGTATTTTTGAATATGATTGGAGGTGGCCTATGGTTCTAAAATTTAAGGCACTATATATATGATGGCATAATGCTACGTGGAAAATATGTACTGTTGTCAATGAAAAATCCCTCCTTCGGGGATGCTTGTTGCCCTTTATCAGCAGGATAAAACCTGACTGCACACATCAGCTTATGCACCAGTACACCTGCAAAATGTACTTTTGCTTCCCACTCACGATTCTACCCAGTATCTTTCCAATTAAACACGTTTGAGACGTGCCCGGATGCTACTTGCAGACATTGCCATCACCGCATTCTGAACTGTAGTAAAAAGTTGACCATCGCGTTGTTATTGTGTATCTCCAGAGATCAGCAAGACTAAATCAAGTCTATGAATTCATATGTCCTAAGGAAATCTAAAACCAACTTTGGGTTGGCCGCAAGGTCCTGTCTAGATAACCCCAGGCATTCTAGAATATGTCCCGGGAAAGAAAGCACAGTAGTATAATTGATGCACACTTCACAGTTCTTGGTACCATCAATATAGGTTGATTCATAAAGAAGTGTACAGTTTGAATGAGCTATAAATTCAGAACAATGTAAGATATTTTATGTCACCAGTAACAGAATTGTATATATGGGACTTTATTAAGTTTTGTTAGAGACAGTCTCAGGTGCCCTATGCGTGAACCTGTAGTTACACAACACACATCGAGCCATTACTCCATTTCCAGTTAAAGTATCAAGTCCATTAATGGCGGTTGAGATTCGCTGTTTCAGCCCCACTTTATCATCAGAAGGTAGCGGTGAATACCTTGTCCCTTACGGAACCAAACTGGAAGAAATCACCAAGTGTTATGTTAGGACTTCTGGACAGTCAGTGGATGTGGAATGTTGTAATCTGTGGCTCATCCAATCCTTCGGTAAGGAAGATGTTTACCGAGGTAATCTCGCACATCAGCCAATCAATGTGTTGGTGCACCATGCAATCGAAAAATGTTGTCAATGTAGTACTACAATTTTGGGATCAACCAAAGCGTCAATGTATCCAGAAAACATCTTCCGAGACATTTTGCTAAATTCAAGAACACAAAAAGACTTATCCACTGAAAACGCCACCATTTGGCAGTTTTGTCACATGATATGCATGCTATTGCCTACGTCACTTTCGTAAGGTGTGAAAAACTAACTTTAGCCATAATGTACATCTACCTAAATGTTCCCTGAGGTGGTACGTGTCTTTTTGTTAATGTGTTACAGTATCAGGAAATTCTATACTTCTTAATGAAATCACCCTAAGATCCAATATAATTTGAAAGAAACTGTGTAGTTTAAATTTAGTAGAAATGCATCAAAATTAATAAAAGTGTACAATACATATGCACGGTATTAAAAAAAGAAAAATACCTCCCCCCCCCCATGAAATATTGGAAAAAAACACTTGTGACCACATAAGGGTATCGATCCAAGGAATCTAAGGAATTTGATCCCGGATTGTAGAGGCAATTTTAATACTTGGTTTTAGTTTAGAGTTTATGGAGATTGGAACCAGGAATTAAAATCCTTAGTCATAGAATATGCAAACACATAATGGTCAGTTTCACCAACAGAGCCACAAAAACAGTTGGGAGTAGCTTTTAATTCGAAGCGTGCAAATAAGAAAAAAATAGGCCATGGTTTGTTAAGAATTGCGTGACGTAACTGGAGTGTGGATTGATGCCCCTAAACTGAGTTTGGGAAAGAAGGATTTGACTCATAAGCCAGTATTAGCGTTTTAGAGTTTTTGGCGATATACTTCGTAATTTTGAACCAACTAACAAAGCCAAACTCGCCAACTAACAAAGACGACATCTGAGCTGGGATGACACTCTCCTAACTTCCATAGCATGCCAGCGGGAGGCCTTTGTGCCTCAGCAGATGTAACATACATCTGTTCCTCTATACGGCATGTATCCAATGGTGCTAGGGCTCGAACTCATGACACACATGTCATGAGCTCATGAGCATAACTACCTCGTTCACAATAAAAAGAGAGGGAAAAAAATTGTACAAATCAATTAAGTAAAGTTTAACTATTTAATTTTTTTCAGCTTTGTATTTAGTACTTGTGTTTTTTCAAAATATTATGCATCTTGAAGTAAGTAAGCTACACCTACACAAAATTTTAGACTGTTAACATATATAGTAAATAAATTCTCCTATCGAGTTTTTTTTAATTTTTTAAATTTTTGTTTGTTAAATTGTCTTATAACTTAAAAGGAAACAAATTTATTGCTTGATACAAACAAAACTCTCGAACTTTCACTAAATAAAATATTACCAGTGAAGCTATAGGAAGCTCGTGGTCTTGACGAAAAAAACTCATGTGGAATGGGAAAAATCATTAATTGTGGAAAAATTATTGTGAAAAATCATTTAATTTAAGAATAGTTGATATTTTTCTTATGAAAGACATTCCCATAGGAACAGTGATACTTTTTCTATTTTGATATTTTTGCTTATAAGTACTATTTAATGAAATAAAAAAAGTCACAGTCACAGTAACCACAAACACTGAAAACTTGTTTCATTCAATATTTCGTCAGTTATTTTAAAATTATTTCGATAGCTTTTGTAATTAGGCATTAAATTTCTGAAATATTCTTTGTTCAACCCCAAAATTTTCAATCTAAAAAGTAGTCTATAACTTCCTTTTGATTGTTGGCAAATTGAGAATAATTAATCATGAATAAAAGAAAAAAACATCTTTCAAAAACAATCATTAGAAAAATAATTTCGCAATATGTACCCAAGGGGATTCACTGTGGGGGGTCGCAGAGATGACTCGGAATCCCATAGGAATGCAGGGTCGTAATGGAGGGCCATGGTGAGTGAGGGAACATCCCACTCTTCAGCTACACGAGGGCTTTTGGGGACGGTCCGCGTCATTTTGAACCATGGTCAAATGACACCTGAGCTGGCACCCCCCGTCTCCTAACTACCACACCACACCAACGGGAGGACGTTTGAGCTCTCGACAGATTTAACGTGCATCGCGCGCCTACACGGTGGATCTTCAGTGGTACTGGGATCGAACTCATCACATGCAAGCCACGATCCGATGCCTAGACCACTCGACTACCGCGGCCACGCTATGGTGAGAAGAAGCACAGAAAAAGAATAGAAACAGCAACACATGAATGGATTCGAAGACATTTTATTGAAAGGTTTTGCTACAACAGGTGCTCGAAATTACGACTAGAAGTCGTCTGACCAGCCTGACAGTGGTGTTGTATGGAATTCTTTACGTATTACAGGCATGTTACGTGTCCTCTTGACAGCTGCAGATATTCGAGCGACAGAGTCTTCAACTGAAAGAGAGAGTGTCGCTGTTGTATCTGGTAACATACCCTCACTCCCCGGTTCATATATCTGGAAACGTTCCCTCGCCCTCCGGTTCATTGAACTCTGAATCCACGCATGCGCGGAAGAACTATGCTTTTGTTTATGTCAGTAGTAGAAAGGAGATGTAACGGAAATGCTATGCAGTTTTAGTCTATAGTATATGTAATCTAACTTTTATTTATTAATGTTCTTTTTATTCGTGTAGTGTAGTGTAGTTGAAGTGTTATGTTCTATTAAAGTAATAATTTAAAAAGTACAGGCTACTTACTCCTTTTGGATTTATTTTCATTTGAAGACTTTGTTTACCACCGTTTTGAATCCGGACCGACTGAACCGACGCTCTATGCATAAGGATAAGAGATAAGTAAAATTTTCCTTATTGTAAGAATAATAGAGCGTTTGTTTGATTTAGCAAAATGCAATATTTGATTGATTTTTTGCGACAGTCGCACACACCAAGCTCTTTATGTGACCCCAGAAGAAATTTTCATACATGATAGATTCGGTGATCTGGCAGGAGAATGAACTGGGCCACCACGACCTATTCACCGGTGTCCAAAGGTGACGTTGAGGTATCCATATGCAGTACCATTGTCAACCCTTCCATGTGACTTCTGGTCGTAATTTTGAACACCTGTTGTTGTACAATCTTCCAATAAAATGCATTCTGTCCCATTGAAGTGTTCTTGTTTTTGTTCTTTGATTCTTTACACCTTAGTTCGCATCGGCATTTGCGACCCTACATTCCTATGTGATTCAGAGTCGTTTACACGCTATGAGTTTGTCGGTCTGGTAACGAATCACCCTATTTTATTGTATCATATATTTTCTGACGATTGAATTTTGTGGCCAAATATTCATGGTCGTGAACTGGTGGGTGTTGTTGCCTGTGCTAAGTTGTGGATTTGAATCTTGTGACCATTAATGATCCACTGATTAGAAGGACTGGTACACGTCGAATTTGTTGATGCTTAAAATCCTCACGTTGATGTGGTTTAGAAAAATGGAGAGTAGGGTGCTAATTCAGGAGTCATTATTCACCACATTACCGTGATTAGAGATTACAAAATCCATCGACAGTCAATCAAATTAATCGTAAGTCTGGAAGGATGTGTAATTCACAAAGTTTCTAATTTGTCAATTTTTTTTATCTTGCTTCATTGAAAGGATTTAAATTTAAAATTTCGTAAGTTTAAACATATTTTTACCCTTACGCTTCGCCAAATAACGGGGAATCCGAAAAGAAGGACTGCAATTTCAAATATTAGTTAGAAATAAAAATAGAGATACTAACTTTGGTTTTTTGTTTGTTCCTTAAAGATATTTTTTACAATGCTGTATTGCAATGTGGGCACCGTTAGTTGCGTGCAACACATGGAGTCTCTCTTGCCAAGTTCTACGAAGCATTGCAGGGTCCAAATGGCCACTGTCATTCTAATTTTCATTTCATCAGTGAAGATTAGTAAACAATGATTTTCCGTATTCCCTTGGATTTTTTTCCCGGGAACTTTTTCTCCCTTCCAAACTGAAATGTTGAAGATGCTCCATTAACGTTGCAGAATTAAATTCGATAAACTATGCTACAACTTTCACTTGTCCTTGTGGTCAAGTTCTTTTGAAAAGAAAATGTTAAGAAATGGGGACGTTGAATCATCCAGTTTGTATTTTATTAATAGAAATGTTTTTTTTATGGAACGTCAAAAAAACTGTAAATTAAAATGTTTGTTTATTTTGAATAAATTTTTGAAAGTGTAGTCCACACCCTCTACTCTTTGTGTTGGACCAAGTTACGTTTGCTTAAAATAATTCCTTCTTGAAAATGTAAATCATTATTCTTAAGTAAATTTTTGTAAAGCTGTAACTCCTCAGAATTCTCCAAGAATGCTACAAAAGCATAACGACGCTACTTTGCTCGATAATACTTATTGATAAATGCAAGAAATTTAATCAAGTTATTTTTAAACATAGTTCGATTTCATTTGATTAAAATTTTGAAACCAGCCAATAAACAAACATACTTCCTAATGTTTATTTCACCCCTTATCAAGATCACTTTGACTAATCAGTAACGCAAATGGCTTCCACAAACAAGATGAACCGGTCTGAATGAATATCGGTTATTATTACGCGGGAAAAACTTGTCGTATGTCTCTAAGGAAAACTTCGAATGGATTTCCGATGAAATATTCTGGATGGTACATAATTAATCTTCTCAATAATTCGAATGGATTTTTCCTTCCGAGTCTGATTCTTCTTTGGAAGGAATTTGAAAATCACAAAGGCTTGTTAGAAAAAATGTTTTTTAAGTTATTGAGGTTAACCGCACACCTCCTACTCCATTACTCCAACATAATTATTATTCGATTAATTTTAAGCAATATGTATTATAATTATTAGTAAATAGTTTCATATATCGCGTGAAATAAATGTTTATGTTATACCACAGAAGGGCAGAAATGGCCTAGTAAATGTACTGATTACCTAGCTAATCTGTAGATTCGCAAGGTAATCAGTTCATTGACTAGAGTGACTCATTAAAAATTGTTTCAATTCTCAAATTACTCTGGTAATCTGCGAATTATCTAGATAATCTGCGCATTCCCTGCTAGGGACTTGTTAAAGTGAAAATAAGATGTTTCGTGGAACAACAGCAACGTTTCTGTACTCCTCACTTAAATGATGCTCGTTAATTTTTTTATATCTAAAGAATCACGTAGATAATAATAGAACACACAATAAATTAATCATCGATCCATTGGAAAACTACTATGCTAAGAATTAAAAACGGTTTTACATATTATTACAATGGAGGAAGTAAATTTGCGAAATATATATACTTGAGGAAACTCTGTGCTTATACTTATTAGTGCAATCTAAAGATTGGTGACATGTTGAGTTGCAGAGCAATCGGTATTGGCGTACGTCTTAATCGACCATGCAGTTTAGTGAACTCTTTTATTTCTCTTTTATTTATTATTCTCAATTATAAGATTTTTATATCGATATGTGAAGCTATAGTTCATAATATCGTAATTTTTAACATTTAATTTGTTTCCAGAAGGTACTGGACGTTCTAATTAGGTTTATTATAAATGGATTCAAGGAGCTTTATATCGACTCCATTGGCTATCTATGCGCCACTCTGTTTCTAAAGGTTTAGGATAAATGATTCTGGAATGAGTCAACGTTTAATCAAGAATCCTTACAGAAAGGAAACGTGAGAAATTTTTGAAATTTATGGAAACCGCTAAAGTGAAGATTACCTAGTAAAAATGCGAAAAACTCTTGATTTTGTACTTGAATGGAGCAAATCAGTTAATCTGCTGATTAACTAGGTAATCAGCACGTTAACGGCTTTTGAACTTGTGACATTAACATTGTGACGGATCTATCCGCGTCAATCTTCTATTAACCCTCTTGGGTAACTTTGGGGCCAGCAATTATTCTATTTCGCAGCCTCCTCGGGAAAAACACGAGATAGTGATATGCTAATGAATTCGACTATTAAAGACTAGATTTAGTAAGAAAGCAGGAGGAGAAGGAATTTCCAAACTTGTTGTAAGTATAGTCTACGGATCTCTCCAGCGAGCTTAGCACGTATTAGATAGTAATTGATATCGTTAATCATTGAAATAATCAAAGGGATTATAGTTAGTATCGACCTGAAGTTAGTAAGCGTTCGTCTCCTTTGTCAATTCTGATAGTTGAGATTATTTAGTGGGAATACTAGATTTAAAGGTTAGAATTGAATGTTAGAGTTGTGTATCAGGATTAATCTAGGGAATTGAATAATCACTCCAGGGTTTCTACTTATAGTGTAACTTGTTAATTGTATTCGTGTGTTGTTAATAAATATTTGTAATTATGGCTTTCGTTGGTGATAATATGTTTCCTTCCACACCAGGCACACCCGTTGGTGTGGTGTGGTAGTTAGGAGAGGGGGATGCCAGCTCAGGTGTCGTCCGCGTCACTTGACCATGGTTCAAAATTACGCGGACCGTCCCCAAAAGCCCTCGTGTAGCTGAACAGTGGGACGTTAATATTCACTCACTCACTCACTCCACACCAGGCACGCCGAGCAATGTGAACCCAGTCCAAGATAGGACTGGGTCACGACAACATATACAATCTAAAGTGCCGTTACTGATGCATAACATTTTTTGAAAATAAAAAAGCGCATTTTTTTATGAAAACACTGACGTAACTTCAGAACTGTAAGAAAAAAGATAAATTTTCACGTACATATTTGATGCAAGCGTATTCAGATATGCTTTCCTAAAAAATGCTTTTAAATATTTTTTTTATTCAGATAAGCACCGCATAAAAACAATGATAAACGTGGATAGAAGAATTAAACAAAAGAAAAGTCACCTATCCGATATAGTGGTTAGTGATGATGACTGCGGTGCCGAAGGGCATGGGTTTGAATCCCGGAGAAGGCATGGATGTTTGTAAATATATAGCGCCTTCCAGGCATGGGGGTACTCTAAATAGCCGTCGAGTTGCACGCCCTCTCGTGAGGTTGAAAGATGGGTAAGAGTGACCTCTGACCACCCCTAGAGTGGAGTGGAACCGAGCCAAATCGCTCTGCCACCTATATGGTGCTCAAAGAAACGGTTAACGACGGGCGTACATCTAGCCATTGGCCGCGATGAATTTTAGGGGCATCGATCTGACACCGTCAGACAGGTGGCATCAGAAACAACAACAATAGAAAAATATAAATATTTTGTGTTTTTCAAGTGTTCTTTTTCTCCATTCCGTCTTTATAGCTAGTTCTGTCTTCTTTTGCCGCTGTTCTCTCGCCTGTAAAATGTTTACCGGAAAATTTGCTTTTGTCTACCTCAGCAGATTAGTATAAAAAGAAATTGTGAATGGTGTTTTGGGGGTATGCATAGTAATTCACTTTTAATTTTATTTTTTCTTTTAGTATAAGATTTAAAAAAATACCTTTTTTTTCCAACTTATCATTTAAAAAGTAACTTTACTTTGATATGCATCTTTTAAATCAGAGTTCGATCAACCGTCGATCGCTGAAATATTTTTGGTAGATCGCGTCAACGTTTATTTCATTAAAATGAAGTACAGAAACAGATTCACAAATGAACACTTGGGCAACTGTATTCGAATAGCAGCCATTCTACCTACTCTTCTAACGTTAAAAACTTGTTGATAAAAAAAAGTTCCACCATTGTCATTAAAGGTAAGATGTGATAAAAAGATTTGTTATTATATTTTTTATTTACCATTAACAGCGCTTCAATTGTTTTCCTACGTACAATTTGATTGCAGTTCATTTCTGTTGTGTACAATTTAACTAAAAATAATTTCATACTTACTATAAATATAAATTTATAAGCAAGAAACAGATCAAATATTTCTTCTAAAAAATGGATAGTTCTTTTGGTAGGTAGGATTTTTAAAAATGGTACGCTACCTCAGAAGCCTCGTAAGTTTGGTGGCCACTGCATTAATAATGTTGCAATCTTTTGTACATGAATTCTAAAAATGTCTTCCATTCCAAGGCTATGAAACTGCCTTTATAATATTTCTTCATTTCATTTTGAACATTTGAAACGATGCTTTCAATGCTCTAGCCGATGGTATAAAATGAATTTTAAGTCCAAGTATTGAAAACATTGATAAATTTTCAAAAACATAAATAAATTCCAAACATCATAAAAATTAAATGGTTTAAACATATGTGTATTTTTGAAAGGGAGGGCATTTTATATTGATGTGGGCCAACACACAACTTAAGCTGTCGAAAATTTTATATATACAGGTAAAAAAAAATATTTTTTTTGAAATCATAAATAAAATATTATTTTCTAACTCCTTATTTTCACTTAAAACCAAAAATTTTTTAATACATCTAAAAAAATTTATCGATCCAAAATTATGAGACTATAGACATTGCTAGTTTGTAAATACACTCTATAACAAATAAAAATAACGACGCACCAAGAACGAGTTGTCCGATCTAGACAAAACTTGGTGGTTAGAAAGATTATATACAAAAGAAAAAATGATTAAAATTTCAGAAAAATGGAATGATTTATTTTATAATAACATTGTTACAAAGTAACGAGCTCAATAAGGTGTTGACCCACCTCTAGCCTGGATGCAAGCTGCCACACAACGTGGCAGTTAGTGACAATGTACCCTGATGGTCTCCTGAGGTATTTCTTGCCAGATTTGCTCCAATTGTCGGGCCAGGTCGTCAACCTTCCTTGGTAGATGCAGTCTCCTTCCCATCATATCCCAGACATGCTCAATTTGGGAGAGATCTGTCTGGCCCAGGAAGTGTTTGACAAGCTGTAAGACAGTTCATAGTAACACGCGCCGTATGTGGCCTGGCATTATCTTGCTGAACTATCAGGCCAGGGTACTGCAAAAGGAACGGTAGCAAAACGGTTCTCAGAATGTCGTCGACGTACTACTTTGGGCACAGCGTAAGAGAAAAAAAATGGATTCATTTTTAAGGTATCCGAACACGTTCGGAGTACTTTTTAACAAAATAGCATACTAAAACATTATAAATGCTCTTTTAGGACTCAATACCAATAAATATTACTATTTAACTATCAAAATTTAAAATAAATTACCTGAATTTTACAAAAAATCACAAACATAAGTGAAATTTTAGCAATATTTTTGAAAAACTTCAAAGCAGTTAAGAGAAAAAAGTAATAAACATATATTAGTAAAAGTATTACGAAAACAAACTAGATGCATTTATCTAGAAAATGTACTAAAATTTTAATTTTTTATTAAAATTTGAAAATTTTAGAGCTGATTGAGTAAACAATATAAGAAATATGACATTTTTTATGAGACCATTATTTAAATAACAAGCCATAACTCAAAATGTATTCATACAGTAAAAAATATTTTAGTACATTCTCTAGAAAATAACATAAATATCAGGTTTAAAAAGTTTTATGGAAATACATTCATAATATTTTGAGTTATCAGGCTCGCCATGATAGATTTTGAGCAATTTAAATGCCCACTTCTGGTAGATCAAAAACCCACTTCCGGTTTTCCTAACTTTATAAAATTGATTGTAACTTGGCCTCTAGGTAGTGTAGAAACAAAATAAAGTATATTTCGTAAAGTCAAAAGATAGCTCTATTAAATAAAATAAAAAACAAAAATATCTGTCTTGACTGAATTTGGTCATTTTCAATGTGTTCGGATACCTTAAAATACTTTAGTCATTATAATAACAGGTAATAGTTGGGTAAAGGGTTTGGCTCTTTTTGTAGTTGCTAATGCGTGGGAAGAATTGTGAAGAACGAATCATGATGCATTGCAGTGAGAGTTGATCACTTGTTGTTGCCACTCGCTAATCAAATTTTTTTGATGTGTAACATCTTTACTCTCGGTTGCTGGATATTTGTTGGAGTGATTTCGTGAAAAGGGACGGAAATGCGTAACAGGAAGTCGGGGGAAGCATGCGCTGTTTGATTTGACCAATTCAACGCCTTGGGGGTGTCTCTTCGCTAGCCTCGTCTCGGGGTACAATTCTAGTAGCAATTAGAGTCCCGTAGACAGAAATCCCAACTCTAAAATGCCCATTCCCCCTCCCCTCTTTTGGGAGGGGGAATGGGCGTTTCTAAAGGAAAGGCCAAGTACTCATGTAGTACTGGTCTTAATGTTCGAAGGTAAATAGTTCCTTCATAAAAGATAAATTATATGCCTTTTTTTCTTAATTTTCTATATTTTCTCGACTTTGAAATAAACAATTTTTTCCATGCTATTATTTTTCCAAATTTCCTTTATTCCATTTTCTGATGATTATGTTCTGACAGTTGTCATGATGAAAGAAAATGGCATCACAGAATCATACAAGCCTCTTCTACAACAGTTGAGAGAGATATTCTGTTTGTCTCCAAGTGCAATCCGAGCTCGAGACAGGAAATCCCCCCTCTTTCCCATTCTATTTTTGTTCTCGAAGGGTCCAGTTTACAACCAATGACAACTGACCCCTCTTTTACTGCCCAACCCATGGTTCACATACATAAAAACTGGCGTATATTCTAGTTATACTAAGAAACTGCTTTTTTTTACGCTGTTTCGTTTCTGTCTGAGGAACATCAGTTTTTCATTTGTTAGATCTACAATGATAATTAAATATCTTCAATGTGAGTACGAAATAAGAAATATTCCGAATTTTGTACAGTAATTAATTTTATAAAAATATCAGTTTTAGTTAAGACAGAAACCTTTATATATATATATATATATATATATATATATATATATATATATATATATATATACATCTATACATATAAATAAAATTGAAGTGTCTGTTTGTAATTTCAAATTAGCAGCTTTTTACTTAATGCACTAAAAGTATATACGGTACTCATAACAAAAAACCAATTTTAAAATTTTTTGTCTGTCTGTCTGTCTATCTGTCTGTCTGTCTGTCTGTTTGTTCCGGCTAATCTCGGAAACGGCTGGTGCGATTTTAAAAATTCTTTCACTAATGGAAAGCTACATTAACGGGGAGTAACATAGGCTATATTTTATTCCCGTATTCTTACGGGAACGGAAACTATACGGGTGAACGTGAAACTGAATGCCAAGATGAACGCCAAATTGAACGCCAAGCTGAGCTAATGAAGTCGTTGTTTTGGTTACTGGCGACCGATGCTCTTCATGAGACATAATAGTGTTACGCGCACATGATAATACGCTGACACGTGCCATAATTTTTTTTTACGATAGTTATCTCACTGTTCAGTTAAGTAGAGCATCGGCTGTTTCGGATGCACTTTTAAAAATAATAAATCAAGGCTTCATAAGCAAAAAGCAATGCAAGAAACAAAAAATTGATAAGTTTTACGGTTAGTTTTAATCCTTTTTTTTTTTTATTTACATTTTTAGTCACATTTAAACAATAGTTATTATAATCCCAATCTATATCTATACAAATAAATAAAATTGAGCAAATAAATAAATTAGCAGCAATTGTTTGCGGGGGCGGGGGTTTAAGGGGCGTTAGAAATTCCGATTTTTAAGTTATTAGACGTACAGTCTTGAAACTTAGTAAGTAGATTCCTCTCATAGGGTAGAGATACGCTACAAAATGGGTTTCGTGAAAATTGCCCTCAAGTGGCGTTACGGGATTTAAGGGGCGTGATAGATAATTATTTCCATTTTTAAACTATTAGACGCACAGTTTTTATATTTGATAAGTAGATTTCTTTTATAGAGTAGAGATCAGCTATAAGAAGGTTTTGTGAAAACAGACCTCTAAATGGCGTTGCGGGGGATTTAGTGGCGTACTAGATAAATATTTTCGTTTTTAAACTACTTCACCTCCCTGCTTGAAAATTGGTAGGAATGTTTCTTTCATGGAGTAAATATCCGCTACAAAACAGGTTTGGGAGAAATTGACCCCCAAGGGGTGTTAAGGGCAGATATAAATAATTATTTTTATTTTTCAACTATTAGACGCACAGTTTGAAATTTGGTAAGCAGATTCCTCTCATAGGATAGAGATACACTACAAAATGTGTTTTGTGAAAATCGACCCCTAGGCCGCGTTGCGGGGGTTCAAGGGGCGTTATTGATTATTTTTTTTGCATTTTTAATTTATTGGACGCACAGTCTTCAAATTTTGCTAAGCAGATTCCTTTCATAGTGTGCAATTCCCCTACAAAATTGGTTTTGTGAAAACAGACCCAGAAGTGGCGTTGCGGGAGCTCAAGTGGCGTTAGAGATAATTATCCCCATTTTTAAACTATTAGACGTACAGTCTTGAAATTTGATAAGCAGATTCCTTTCGTAAAGTAGAGAACCGCTACAAAATGGGTTTCGCGAATATGAACTACTAAGTTTAATTTCGGGAGATTAAGAGGCGTAATTGATAAATATTTCCATTTTAAACTATTTGATCATCCTGCTTGAAAATTGGTAGGCATGTTCCTTTCATGGAATAGAGTTCGTCTAACAAAGAGTAAAACGAAAATTGACCCCCAAGGAGGGTTGCGAGGGGTCAAGAGGAGTTACAGAAAAAAATTCCTGTTTTTAATTGTTAGACCCATATACTTGAAATTTGTTAAGCATCTTTCTTTTGTTGAATAGGGATCTACTAAGAATGTATTTTAAGCAAATCAAGTTCTGGGGGGTGGTGCAGGTGGTTACTGGGACGAATTGACAAAAAAAATTACTTTTTTCGAGCTACAAGGACTATAATAATGAAATTTGGTTTGCATTTTTCTTTTGTTGAGTTGAAATCCGCTAAGAGCGGTTATTTTGGAAAACGGCTCTCAACGGGATTACGGGGATATTGATAGTAAAACTTTTTTTTTTCCTGTTAGATTTAGACTTGAAATTTGGCTTGCATGTTCAATTTACGGAGTAGAGATCCACCGAAAATTGGTTTTGCGGGAATCCACTTGGTTTTTGAGTTACGAAAGAGCAAACATCATTCTATGCTTCAATTTTAGAGATTTTTAGAAAACACAAATTAGATAAGTTCTGCCCCTTTTTTATCGACAGGCGACAGGTAGAGGAATAAGTATATTTTTCAATACAATCGAATTCTTAATGCAGGACTTAGATATCAATAATTTATACATATATATATATATAAGCAGTAAAAATTTATAAAACATCATGAAATTCCCAGCGAAGCGGGCGGGTAACAGCTAGTATATATATATATATATATTCATTCAAAACAGTTTTCTGTGATACTTCTCAATATTAAATTGCATCAAAATCCTTTTTTAAACAGTTTAATGACAAGATCAATTTTAAGAATAATGGAATGAATAGTGTAATGTGATTTAAATTGTTCACTTTCCTGAAATATTTCAGAACAGTTCTTTATTTCCGATTCAAATCAATAGTTTTATTTAAAAACGTTTTAAGACATGTAACAAAAAAAACCTTATATAAATTTAATAAAGTTCAGTGGCGTAACTACCAATGGGCTAGGTGGTGCCGCGCACCGGGGCCATCGCGCCTTGACCACCAAGCAAGTCGAACTTGCGATAATTTCTCCTATAATTGAGATATAAATATAAAAGATTGTTGCATAGCTCTGGGTATTGTTATTCAATATATTGGGGATATTTGTGTGGCAGAATGCTTATTTGAAAATGGACAAATAGTCATTTTGGTGGTCGCATACATTTCTCCGAATCAAACAGTTAAAAAAATTAAAGATTTCATGCATTTTGCACTTTTACCGTATACCGTGCTCTTTTTTTTAAAAAAACTATCTCTCGCTTCCCATGATTTTGAGTGGTGATTTTAACGTTAACTTCAGTTTGCCAGAAGCTGAGCCACTCATAGCTTTTCTGAAAGCTGAACTCAAGCTCGAAATTAACACAAATCGAAATGTTTCGACAACTAACAGTGGTACTGTTAGCGATGCCGATTTTCAACGATTTTTAAATACTTTGAAATCATAAGTATATGTGTCACACTCTTAAGTTTTCATAAATCTATTGTCTCCACTCTTCCCCAAATTGAACAAGAATAAATATTTTTGTTAAAAAACTGCATTACTCCTTGTGTTAATTAAATAAAATTTTCATTAAAGATATAATTTTTAGATAGAAAATTATTTCTAGTCATACCCGATTCATTTTTTTCAGGATTAAAGTCACTATTGCGTATTTACCACGATAACAAGTCAGATGTTACACATCATATGCGACTACTGTAAGACTCGTTTCTTTTCTTTCTTTTTTTTTACTAGTGATAGTTACTTAAAATCTTTTTTAGTACATATTCATGATGGAGATTCTTTTTTTCAAAAACCAGTGAAAAATTATTTTTTGGAAATGTAAATTGTATTCCATAATACTAGACTGTGCTATACATTAAATACGATTGTTTGGTGTCTTATATTAATCAAACAATTGCTTACCAGTTTTATATCAATACTTTCTGAATTTTTAAAAAATTTCAGATATGCTTCGCAAATTTAAAATACTGATAATTTTAATTAAAAATGCAAAATAATTTTTAAATTTTTAAGCTTTATGAATGACAAGAGATTTCTGTATTTTAATTTTCCTTATACACTTGATAAATAATACTTTTTCGTTTAAAAATAACCTAATAAATTTAATTTGATTTGATTAATAAATGGCTTTAACAAGAGGGATTCAGGTCAACCTCCTACATCCAAGATTATTCGAACGAAATTTATCACTTGAATTCTGGTAGATGCATTACTTATTATAACTAATAAATAAAGAGTAAACATATATTAGCTTATATGTAAGAAATATAGTCTAAACCCAGAAGTCGACAACCTTGTAGCTGTGGCATGCCAATCTAATCTTCCCTTAGGATTCAGCGTGCCAAGAAATATTTCAAACAATTCTATTTCCCCAATGGCACATGCAAGGTTAGAGAATAAGGATCAAGAATACAGATTTGCAAGTTTATATACACTCATGTCCATAAATTAAGGATAATGAAGTTCAGGCAAAGAAAGAGACAGAAGCTTATTTGTAAAGTCTATTTAGTAAACAAAAGGTATAGCAGGTAGGCCTACCTTTATAGCAAAAAAGATGCTATATGTTTGACATAATTAATAAAAATTGCGATTTTTACTCCCTGGAGCAAATTTCAAAAAATAACATATTTACTAAAAACAGTATAACATGGTTAGTATGATGGTTAATACGGAGTATGTCTCCCGGATGATGCAATACAGGCCTTACAGCGCCTACGCATGCTGAGTATCAAATTATCAATCTGATCTTCGGGAATATTACACCACTCATCAAGCAATGCTCTCCGAAGTTCCGGTAGACAAGTGGGAGGGGATTGACGGGCTGCAATTCGTCGGCCAAGCATATACCACACATGCTCTATTGGATTCAAGTCCGGTGAGTATGCTGGCCAATCCATACGGGTGATATCATCCAATTGAAAGCATTCGACTACAATGTTTGCACGGTGAGGACGGGCGTTGTCATCCATAAACAGAAATTCAGCACCCATGGCGCCCCGAAACAAACGTACATGTTGTTCCAGAATGATACCCGATAGATGTGGCCTGTCATCTTTACACTCTGAACATGCAGGTCAGTTCTAGAACCAAGAATAATTCCTCCCCAAACGAGCCATCCTGCACCCCTGTAACGGGTTCAATGGTGTTCTCTTGGTGGTAACGGGTACCTGGTGCTCTCCCTTTGAAAGTCCGGCGAGAATCAGACTGCAAACTAAACCTGGACTCGTCGGAAAACATCACACAAGACCACTGTTTCGGTGTCCACAATGCATGCTCTCTACTCCAGGTTAATCGCAGGCGACAGTGAGTTACGGTAAGGGGAATACATCTGACAGACCTACGAGCATATAGACCAATGTGCCCTAAGCGTCCGTACACGGTCTGCCTTGAAACTGTCGTACCGGTAGCTGAAGAGAGCTGACGAGATAGGTCTGATGCTGTGCTCCGTCTATTTCTTTTGACAGTAACTGCCAAATAGCGGTCCTCATTCGGCATGTAACTCAGGAGTGACCTGTGCTGTAACATCTACTCACATTACCATCATCTTGGAATCGTTGCCAAAGCCTGGAGATGACACTCTGGGCGATTTCAAGTTCCTCAGATACTTGCAGCTGGGTACATCCACATTCCTGTCGTCCGATAATTCTACCACGTAAAAAATCATCCAAATGCTTTCTTTGTGCCATAACTATGCGGTTGTTGCACTGAAAGGCTTTTACAGCGCTTGTGATCAATTTTACTTCTTTGCCACCATTCCTTATATACCCCTCTCTTACACTCGTCTTGTGACGTACTATCCGCGCCATCTGGTGGTTTCCTGTATTTTGCATATTCTTCTTCAAGATGTGTGTGATAATTCTACAGGTGAATTTTTTATTTTAGAGTTCAATTTCTGTGTGATTCTGAATTATCTTTAATTTATGGACATGAGTGTATTAATTTTCCATCATTTGAAGATACTTTTTAGCATAAAAATATAATAATTCCTTCAATTAAAATTAAAATAATTAAAATTGCACAAGCATTATGATTCTTTTAAACATATTTATTAAAAAAAGAAATAAGCAACATAAGTATTCCCTTTCAATTAAGTTAAATATAAGAAATCAATGTTTTAATGTAAATCTATGCACCACGCTACTTCATTTCGCAATATCAATTTGTTACTTTCCATTTGACACGATTCTAATCATTCAGGTGTTCTTTGGGGGGGGGGGGAAATATTCCTATTTAATGACGATAAAACTTATTAGTCTAAATGAGCGTTTTCTGTGGGAGGACAATTTGTAACAAAAATAAGAAGCCGTTTGAAGGACGAAACGCTGGACGAGCTGTATTTTCTTAAAAGCTTATTTATAGAAACACAAGAAATCAAAAAATGTTTTTTAACTTCTTTGTGTACTATTTTTATTATTTTTTTAAAGATGAATTAAGTTTTATTTTAATTTTTTTCAATAAATATTAATATTAAACCAATTTGTTTAATTATTTTTTCAGTTTTTTATATATTTTCAACTACGCTAATGTGTGAGTATTTTTCATAAATAATCTCATCCTGATTGTGGGACCAATTCCGGGATTTGGATAATGTAATACCGAAATCCCAGGATGAAAATATAACACGAGATTGCAGACTCCAGTTAATTTATTTTACAACGCAGGTAAAATACTTTCCCCCATATTTTAGAAATTTAAACCTTTAAGATTCACTTTTCGGTATTGTTAACCAACTACATTCTGTTCTGAAATTTTTTTCCTTATTGAAAAGAATCACTTTCTAAATTATAATATATATATATATATATATATATATATATATATATATATATATATATATATTTCTTCCTTTATTAAACATTCTCAAAGTGTATGTGGGGCCAACTTGTTTCGTTGCAAGATCGGTTCCCTACAAGGGCAAAATAAAATGTGTTGTAGAGAAATACAGACCACAAGATATGTAATTTGGAGTGACTAAATAGATTGAGTTGCTAAAATGTTACGAAAATTCCTTGAATCAAAACAGATTTCAGAGCTTTATTTATTACTAAAATGGATTAAAGAACAATTTTAATCTTATGGATTTAATTCATGGCTTATTGATATTTAGGAGCAGTTAACGATAAACAATTTTAATTGGTCAATAACATTTATCGCTATTTTTTAAATTCATATAATTAATGCAATATATAAATTAAATGTAATAATCACTGTGCTGTAGGAGTTATCACACTTACTGCATTAGCAGTATTGAAATACTAACATGTTCAAGTACGCTTCGTAAAACGAGATGTAACGGTATTAGATAATAAAAAAATAATATATGCTGTATTTCTTACGATTCTTGTATTGAATATTCTATCTGGAAATTAACATTAATTTTTCTTTTAAAAAAATAAGACAGCACTCTTTTTAAATCTTGTCAATGTTTTCATTTCAAAATAGAATCTCGAAGTATCGTTTTGAGTTTGCGATGAGAGAAGATTGGCCATAATAAATCGAGGAATCCTAAGAGTTTTTGGTATTTTAATTTTCTCCTCGAATCCTTTTCCTGTTCCTTTTTTTAGTAAAACGGATACCACTATATATATTTAGACCAATAATGTCCTGACACTACATATCTTTTATTTATTGATTTTTTTATTGTTACAACAAAATGTTACCCTAAAAGTTGTTCAGCGTTCCAGCGCGGAGACGTTTTCTCGAGTCGATGATCCTCCTCGGAGGGGGGGGGGGATGACTCGGGAAAAGGGGAGGATGAGTAACTATAGCAACGGCGTCCGGGAATAGCTCGGCGCTTGTCATTGGTACGACGTCCTCCCGTCCAGAACCTCGGGAAGGGTTACCACCCGTTGGCGAGATTCGCCAGTTTTGGAGACAATAAATTCCTTTTTTATTATTCTAGTGATAGAGAGAAAACGGCAACAGGTTGCTGCAGCTTCCGAAGATCCAGGGTGGAAAAAGTTACTTCCCTCCCCCTAAAAAAAGCGCGTTCAGGCGTGAAGAAAGTTGCGTTCAGGATCCCTTTTTTTAATTTCTAGTTAAAGATGAAGAGAAAAGGACGGTAGAGAAGAGAGTTGGTAGCCAACTGAGAAATAGGCCATTGATCTGTAGTTTGACACAAATGAAATGGGAGCTGAATGGTAAAGTTCAGATGTGAAATGCACGGGTTTTTCAACAGGGAATTATCATTACAATAGGTGAAGGGAGAATCGATCGACTCTTTCAAAAGTGTTGGTTAAGGTATCCGACTGGTTGCGACAACTTTTTTTTGAAAAAATGGAGATATAGGGATTTTCTTGTGACTTTTACATTTATTTTGTATATTTTAAGAAAAAAATCCTAAAATTGAAAAGAGAAAAAAAAATTATTATTATTAAAATGGGAAAAAACTGGTAAAAATTTACAAAAAATTACGTAAACGAGGCCCGCTCTGTACAAAAATTTTATAAACAAATACTCAATTTTTCAATTTTGATATGTTACTTTGTTATTAATGTTTGAAGTGACCTTCAGGATAAGAGATATTTTAATTTTTACAAAAAATAGAGCACTTTATCTTAGTTGTTATACGAAATTGCTTAAAAAAACAGTGGTTATATTCACATAAAGGACAGTAAATTTTGTAATAATGCAGTGATTTATAAATCTGAAGATCAAAATAATTCTACTATTATACAGAACATACGCAAAATATTTCAGTAAATTATTTTAGAAACTTTTTCAGCAATCCATGTCCCCGTTTTAAGCATTTTCTAAAGTTTGAAACACTTTTTTCTAAATATTAATACTTACCTACAGGTTTAAAATTCCCCAGATTTATACGTAACGCCTTCCTTTTTCTCAGATAATGCACAGTTCCTTTTTTTTAAGTCCTCTGAGTTTTTTTCTCTTGTTTTTTGTAGTTGGCAATGAATGTCTCTCCGAGTCGACAATTCTTTCGTCATCAACGTTTGAAAAGCCCTTCACAATGAAACAACCCATTGGGATGTGTAAATGTTCCAACACGGAAAGAATCCCTTTAGATCCATCATTAAACTGTAATACAGCTAAGAATGCGCCAAATTGTAATGTCAAAAGTTCAACAAAAGTTTCTTTTGGGATTATGCTCCACAAAACACCATTAAAACTTTCATTGGCATTTTGGGTCTTTCCATGCAAACATTTTTCGAGAAGTGATTGATCACATAAATCCATATAGGTGTTTTTAACCGTGTTCAATACAGCAGTTGGTAAGCCAGGTGTTCTATGTTTATGCAGTTTTCCTTCTTGCTTGGCCTTTTGGTATTTGCACCACGTATCGGATCCAGAAGGGCATTGTTCATGCATGGGTTTTTTGTCGGTTGAGCAGCAATGACTGCAGTCTGCATGTTAGACAAATTGCCGACATTACTTCGAATAGCAATTCCAAAGTAATTTTGAAGTGTGTTGATAAATTTGTAGGTCAATTTGCCTTTCCCACCTAAACCTTTTGTGGATTTCTTCAGCTTTCGTAAACGAGAGCCAACTCTCTTCTGCACATGTCCTATGCACTCATATTTAGTTATGCTCTCAATACCATACATGTCTTTCACATTATTGAACGCCTTTGAATCCCCATCCCCGTAGTAAGATGTATATCGAAGACTGCGGTTTGCTTCAGACCTTTCAAAAATCCTATAAGCACCGACAGTTTCCATATTAGAAGCTGATCCTTTGTGATTTTTACAAAAATGTGACACTACGCATTTTTTGGATGGTCCCGATGTTTTTTCGTTTTTTGTACACACTCGACAATATTGACTGAGCACTTCATGTCTAATATTTTTCCAGAGTCCACAGAAATTGCCGAAACACACCCATTCCGTGAAGAGTAGCCACGTTTTTGCCATGTACCATCTACACTAACCCCACACTCATTTGAACATTCCGCAATGGATTTTGCTGACTCCAACATAGCTTGTTTGCAGCTTGTGACGTAGCATGCAGCAACTTAATTTCATGTTGTCTGTATGTACATTTTGAAATATAAGGAATATTCAGCATACTGAACAGTTTCTTTCCAGCTGAAAATCCTTTGCCAATAACTCTCATTCCAAAGATGAGAAGAAGGTTTACTGTATTTAAATTATTCAGCTTTGATGTAGAAGTGAATCCTTTTGAAAATGAACAGTTCTTACACTTGAGACACAAATTTGACTGCAAACCAAGTCTTGAGTCTTCAACCAAGTACAGTTCTTGATCAAAACAAACAGGGCAAGAATGAATAGATAATATTGATACCAGTATTTCGATGTCGAAAATCCTATTACCAGAAAGAGTTCCGGTATCAACATTAAATAAAGTGTCACTTAATCCTCTTCCCAATTTTTCTGTACTAATACTTCTATCACTAACTTTCTTTTGAGCAGTGCGGGAATTACCATTAAACTTTCGATTCTTTGGACGTATTTTTCGTCCATGTCCCATGGCAGATATTTGAAGAATAATTAAAAAGCAGTTTTATCAAATACGAAAATCAAAATGAACCTATTTCAGTAAAAACTGGAATGAAAAAAGTTAGCAGTGATATCGAACGTTAAGTAGTAAATAAACAAATATCCTGAAATTGGCAGATTTGAAAACTCCTTTTATAAAAAAAAAATAAGTGAGGCTTCTTAATAACGTTAAACAAAATATTAAAATATACTTTACTTTAAAATATATTTTTGAAAAAGTGGAAAGAAACCGAACAAACTTTCAGTTTTGGTTTCAGAATGCCACTTCCGGTCGGCAGTTACCAACTGGAAGTGTCATCTCCTTGCACTAAAACAGTTGTCACAAACTCACATCTTCTTAAAGCGACAGCAGCGCCACCTTTGTAAAAGGAACTAAAACATTCAGAATTAAAAATGGACGCGTAGAAGAAACATACTGAAACTACGCGGTCGAAACTAAAATTGATATAGATGCCTAGAAATGTTATTTGTTTAGATTAATTAGTGTCGTGTAATGTCCCGAGTATTATTATTATGTTTGCTGTAGAAATTAAAAACATATAAAATTCACAAAAGGACTTTTTATTCATGGACTTTGACTTGAATCAATGTGTGGCAGCCCTCCATTGACAAGGTAAGCCATTTTACCTTGATTGTTTTCTTCATTTTAAGTAACAAAAAATGAAATCTGGCGCCCGAACAGGGACTGCCACTTAAAAAAAGTACTTTGTGAACATTTTATTTATATGTGCAAAAGAATAACTTATATGATATTTTGCATGCTTGAAAACAAAAGACTCTCGCACATAATAATCTTTTGAGAAATTGATATATTTGATATCTATACAATTGTCGTAGTCTCTCACTACCCCTATGATTATTAACTCCCCTTTGCATATTATCTAAATTTGGGTATGTTGGATTCATGATTAACGACTACTTAATTAACAAATCACTATTATTTATTAAAAAATCTTTCTTAATAGAGAAATACACAAATATTAATCAAACTTTAAGAACAACAAATTACAGTGGAGTGCGATAAGAATACAATTATGAACGACGGAACACTAACTGAAACCACGGAGAATAAAGCATACAATCAAACTACGCATTTATATCTAATTTATGAAAATAACTGACCTAATACCTTTTTAAGGCAGGTTTCTCAAATACTGGTTTGTTCTAAGGAGCGGCTTCAATCCTTGATATCTTCAGTTCCGTCCCGAACCGAATTAATGAACCTTTTTCAATACCCTTCCTCAGGCGAATATACTTCCACTAGTTAAACTAATCTCTCAGAATCACCTTCTTAAACAACCTCGTAGTTATCCTCTATCTCTTCATTTCATTTCTCCCTTTTATATCTTTTTCGAACTCGCTAAACCTGAAACTATCTTGTTTGCATAAGTCACACCTTTGGCTCTTGGCGGGGTTTGGTTAAAAAAAATACAATCTTTAAGGAATTGAGAGAAGGTTAGTGAAACGCGTAAGCACCCGTCACAACCCCCCTCCGAGAAAAAAAGCGTGACTTATGGAAGGTCTAAACGACCTGCAAGAACTCGCTTAATTTACCTAACATCTGAAAAACACTGAACCTGCACAAAATTTTAACTACTCTAGAATGCCTAAAAATACTGAACTTGTAGAAAGTTAACTCACGAACTTTAGAATGCCTGAAAATATTGAACTTGCAGAAAATTTTAACTCTCTAAGTTAGAAACTTTAATTAAATTAGCACACAGAAATGACTACTCAAAGGGGTACTCCACTCTAATTTATTGAACTTTTACAAACATACAATCCCTACAGTGCATCCCATTCGGGCGAAGATCAGGGGAAAACCTTTCCAGGAAAAAACCCTGATCATGCACTTTACTTAAGTGCTAATAAATATAAAATTTTACATTAATATCTTCTCACGACATCAAAGTTTTCATCGCATCACTATGTTCAGGGACTGCTGCCCTGAAAGGAAACCTTGTCAATTTTTTCTAAAACATGACATTAAATGCACAGAACTTTTATACAACTTCCTTATTGACATAAAATATGGCATACATTATATTATATATATATATAGTTTCATAACGAAATAACTTTTATCTGGTTTCATTTTCAAAAAATTCCCAATCAATCGCGCTGCGCTGTTAATGTTTTTTGTTAGTATTCCTAATTACGCCGCTCCCAGAAACCAGACACTACTTATACATCTTAATAATTACACACAAAAATATATACATTTTTTACATAGAATATATTACAACAAACAATACAAGTAATCTCACATATAAAGCCTCGTCTTTAATGTGTAGCAAAACAATTGCAATTCAACAAATGTCTTTCCACAATTTGGAAAAAAATTAAATACAAAAGCTTTTTCAACCGATATGAAAATACACAAAACGCAGTAACTTTTGTACGGAAATTTTACAAAAAAAAATAGACTAGCCCACATGGAAAATACTCCGAACTGTCTGTCAGAGGAAAAATAAACAAATTAGAATTATACAACCTGGCTAGTCTTTAGATCCAATCTGCATAGGCTTTGTCTCCAACCATGGCCTCTGTGCTGGATGACCTTGTCCTAGGGTTGTCCTCTCTGCGCTCCCACCTTCTGGGTCTCCTCTTCCATTGAGTCCGTTGAAGTTGATATGCTCCTGCTGAGGCGTTGTTTTCCTTTGTGAGAACTGGAACTTGGCTGTTGTCCACTCGACGTCGGCTCCGAAGGTTGTATGGACAGCTCCTTTCCTGATGAGGTCTGTTGTATTTGAATCTGTGAGAAGGTCCTGGAATTGCTCTTTCAGAATTATTTTCTTCCACCTTTCTATACCGCTTTCTGGAGGGACGAGACGGCATTGACGAGGATAACTTTCTCTTGTCTCGGGATACCTGGGCCTCTGGTCTCTTCTTCTTTTGTATGTTTTCTCTCCAAGAGTCTGGTCTTCCTCTTTTCTCTCTCTCAGTCCAATACGGTTTTTTCTTCCTAAAATTATACACATCACACCCCGAAGAAACAGCAGACTCCGTTCGCCCACGTTTTTTTCTTCTCACCTCCACTCCATCGCGTCTATTCGCAACTATATCTCTACTACCATCTAAACTTCCTGATTTCGATCCTCTACGACAACCCCCATCACTCTCCGATTGCACCAATCTCCACTGCCCATCATCCGACCTGACTGATGCCACTGCACCATGATCACTACTATTGGCACTTTCCGACTCGGCAACACTGTCTTCTCTTTGATGGTAAATTCTCACCTGGTCCACATTAACAGTTATTCTTTTACCAAATTTTAATATTACTAAATTATTATTATTTTTTACACTCAGAACTTTATATGGACCCTCAAACTTTGGCATAAATTTACCCACTATTTTCTTACTTGCCGAACTTAACGGGTGAGTTTGAACTAATACTAGATCATCAACTTTCACATTACTTTCACGCCTTTTTTTATTATAATATTTCGCCCACTTCTCGTGCTGGCGCTTTGTATGAATTCTAGCCTCCTCAAACAACCTTTCTATGTTCCCACAAACTAAATCTGATCCATCAGTTACCATAACTAAATTTTGAAGAGGGGTGATTAAATTTCGACCTTAAAATAATTCCGTCGGTGTTTTACCCGTAGTCTCGTGTACTGCTGTCCTAATAGCATATCCGAAATCTTGTAGAAATTTATCCCAGTTAGTGTGATTATCCGCGACAAAACTCGAAATCATTTTTAATAGAGTGCGATTAACTCTTTCTGTTTGATTATCTTGTGGACGATATACCACAGATTTAATGTGTTTTATGTTCAACCTGCGACATACTTGCTCAAAAACTTCGGATATCATTTGGGGGCCGTTGTCGGTGACTAACTTAACAGGAGCTCCATAACGCGAAATATAATTCTCAAAAAATGCATTGGCAATTGCTTTAGCCGAAGCTTTCCTTAAGGGAACTATTTCAACCCATTTAGAAAAATTATCTGTAATTACTAAAATAAATTTATAGCGTTCTGGACTAGTTGCAGGGTATGGGCCTAATAAATCTAAAGATACGATTTCATTCGGAAAATTCGTTACTATCGGAATTAATTGACCAGCTGGTAATCCGTTTTTATAATTGACTTTTTGGCATTGGTCGCAGGTTGCTACATATTTATAAATGTATTTCCTCATGTACGGGAAATAACACGCGTCTTTTACTTTTATGTAGGTTTTCTTTTTGCCTAAGTGGCCTGCCATCGGCGAGTCATGGAATTCTCGCATAACATCTTTACGTAATGTTTTAGGTATAAATACTCTTAATTCACCTAGTGTGGTTGTATATTTTGCATAGTATAACAACCCATCTATCAATTTAAAGTCGCGGGACCAATTTCTATAGCTTGACTTATTAATGGAACTATCGTCCTGATTTTCTAGAAAACGTACGATGTGACCCAACTCCGGATCATTTCTCTATTCCTCTCTCAACTGTTCTCTAGACGATAATACTAACGATCTAATCACCGCACAAGACACCTTTGGTTCTTCATTACTTTCTAACGGGTTTCTAGACAACATATCAGCCACTAAATTTTGCGTACCTGGGCGATGTTCCCCTTCTACATTAAAATTTGCCAACTTAAGCGTCCACCTTATCATTCTAGATGACAAATTCTTTCCATTCGTTAATTTGGTAAGTGCAGCATGGTCTGTTATCATTTTAACCGGCAAGGATCTGAAATACGTGCGATATTTATTTAATGCCCATATGACAGCTAAACATTCACGTTCCGTCACACTATAGTTTCTTTCGGCGCGGTTTAAAGTTCTCGAGGCAAACGCAATAGGCCTATTATTCTGTGTCAATACTGCTCCTACCCTCACTGAGCTTGCATCCGTATAAAGTTCAAAAGCTTGGAAAAAATCTGGTAATTGTAACACTGGAGCTTCTGTCAGTGCTTTCTTAATACGATCAAAGGCTTCCTGCACTGATTCCGACCAACGGAACGGACTTCGGAACGGAGTTTTTTCGTTTTAAATTATATAAAGGTTCACACATGTCTGCGTAGTTTTTAATAAACTTTTGATACCAACCCGTCATTCCTAAAAATTTTGCTACCTGTTTTGCAGTTTTCGGAGGTTTCATTTCAATCATTGCTTTTACCTTCTCCTCATCTATTTTAACTCCTTCTTTATTAATAACTAAACCCAAATAACGTAATTGTTCCCTCGCGAAATGACATTTCTCACAATTCAACATGAAACCAGCCTCCTGCAACAATCTGAATACTTTTCGTAAATGCTCTACATGGCGTTCAAAAGATGGAGATGAAATAATCACATCATCCATGTAACAGTGGGGAAAACGCCCGAGAACTGGCTTGAGAATCATTTCTATTGCCCTTTGAAAATTTGGAGCTGCCCCCGAAAGGCCAAATGGCATGC
This sequence comes from Trichonephila clavata, assembly GCA_019973975.1. Lineage (NCBI taxonomy): Eukaryota > Metazoa > Arthropoda > Arachnida > Araneae > Nephilidae > Trichonephila > Trichonephila clavata. Next base: position 221,893 of record BMAO01012046.1, read on the forward strand.
GAGTAAATGCAAAAGTACCATTTTTTGTTACAAACGCCGTCTTACATTTATCTTTGGGGTCTACTGCCATCTGAAAGTATCCGCTGCGTAAATCAAGTGATGACATAATTTCGGTGTGTGGAATATTAGTGATCAAATCATCAATTATTGGTAGCGGATATCGCGGATATCTCGTGATCGCATTTAATTTCCTATAATCTATTGCAAACCTATAAGCTTCTGGGTCATCTAACGGCAACCCGTTTTTCTTCCGACATAAAACAACTGGAGATGCGTAGGGCGATGTTGTTGGAACTATTGTTCCATCGTTCAACATCTTCTGAACATGGTAGTTAATGATACCCTGTTTGACCCTGTCATAGCGATAAGGTCTCGAAAAAACAGTAGGACTATCACCCGTGTCAATTTCATGACAAAACACATGTGTCAGACCAGGCTTAAGTGAAAACAACCCATGAAATTCCTTACACAAAATCTGCAATTTCTGTTTTTGTTCTGAATTTAACATAGTGTTCGATAAATCTATCTGAACTGGTTCGTCCGAAATTGCCACTTTTTCAATTTGCGAATCCAGAATGATTAACAATTTTGTAAGAAAGTCCAAACTAATCTTTGCATGTGACATAAAATCAATACCTAGGATGCATGAATATTGCATCTCAGCAATCACATGAAATTTCCACAACTTCGAAGATTCTCTTATTTTAATTCTTAACTCAACTGTGCCTAAATTTCTGCATTGCGACCCTTGAGCCGTAACTACTTCAGCTAACGATTTTTTAATAGGACAAAAAGAAAAATATGTTCGGTATGTTTTTTCTGAAATAAATGACTTTTCCGCACCTGTATCCTAGAGCGCTTTTAAAAAAGTATCATGCAATAGAATCGGCACATACGGAAGATCAACTGGTGATAATCGTAATGAATTAAGTTTAATTCTATTAGGAGGATTTGACTTAACTAGCGATCGTTTACCTCCCGCAACACGATCGCTTAGAAGTTTAAATTGGCATTTCTTTGCCTTTCGCTGTTGCAATCAACACGCCTCCAATTCTGCTTTGGTGAATCATCATTAGAACCCTTCCTAACCACCATCCTACGGTTCTGATACCGGACTGTTCGCTGATTTGGCTGATTGTAGCGATTTCCTCCCTCGAATCCTTATTTTGATAATTATGACGAGAAAAATTATTTGCACCCCTGCCTATTCCTCTTTGATCATTTTGACTATTTCCGACCCCAGTATATCTCCAATTTCTATTATTCCTTCTTTCCTCAGGATTCCTACTCATATCCCAACTTCGTCTAGCAAAATTATTACTCGAACCCTGGTTTTCCCTGCGGCTATGACGTTCCTCATACCGGTCTACCAACTCTATCAACTGAGCTTTCATTGTGGGGTTTCGAACTTCTAAATAATCCATTATTTGGGGTTCTAGACACATTACTATGTGATCGACCAATTTTATTTCATCATAATTCAAATCTAAAGCCTTATGAATTTTTAATAGTTGAAAAATAAAGTCTGACGGGGCTTGACCTCTCCGTTGTTTCGATGAAAAAAACTGAGCCTCTAACTCTGATTTATTCCGTATTACAGGAAAACTATCTGACAATTTCTTTTTAAGCGTTGCAAATGCAGTCGCTTCTTCATTTACACACTCGAACCCTATAACGTCAAACCAGTCTAACGCTCTCCCAATTAAATGACCTTTTAAATACGCTCATGATAGATTCGCCGGTATTTCATAGTAGGCTATGTTGTCATCTATATTAGATATAAACTCAGTCACATTTTCTTTACCCGAAAAAAATAATTCCGGCAAAACTCTAAATCCTGCACTTGCTCTTAATTCCGGTATTTCGGTTGGGCGCCAGTGTCGTAGCCTTTCACTACCCCTATGATTATTAACTCCCCTTTGCGTATTGTCTAAATCTGGGTATGTTGGATTCATGATTAACGACTACTTAATTAATAAATCAATATTATTTATTGACCTTTCTTAATAGAGAAATACACAAATATTATTCAAACTTTAAGAACAACAAATTACAGTGGAGTGCGAGAAGAATCTGATTATGAATGACGGAATACTAACTGAAACCACGGAGAATAACGTATACAATCAAACTACGCATTTATATCTAATTTATGAAAATAACTAACCTGATACCTTTTTCTTAAGGCAAGTTTCTCTAATTCTGGATTGCTTTAAGGAGCGGCTTCAATCCTAGATATCTTTCAGTTCCGTCCCGAACCGAATTAAAGAACACTTTTCAGTCGTCTTCTCCCGACGAATATATTTCCACTAGATAAACTAATCTCTCAGAATCACCTTCTTAATCAACCTTGTAATCATCCTCTTTCTCTTCATTTCATTTCTCCCTTTTATATCTTTTTCGAACTCGCTAAACCCGAAACTATCTTGTTTGCATAAGTCACACTTTTGGCTCTCGGAAGATTGGTTGATATAAATAAAATATTTAAAGATTTGAGAGAAGGTTAGAGAAACGCGTAAGCACCCGTCACAACCTTATTCCGTATTTCTTCTACTTATATCTCACATTGTCACTAGTTAACTAACTCTCTAGCAAGCGAACCTGAACTGTTTATAACTTAACTTAATTTGCATATCACGTCTTCTTCTTAAGAGAAGGTTGTTATTTTCCATAGCCCCAAATATTTCCCAAGAGGGTTAGGGAAAGGGTGCGTATAGATCCCTCACATATTTACCGAAAGGAAGCAAAACAAAATACATTCTGACACAATAAAAAATAAAATACACATTTACACTAAAATATAATACACTTAGAAATGTATCAGTACTGCGCAATGTAGTTGAAAATTAATTTAACAATACTAAGTTAGGAACAAGTTTAATAATTAACAGTATCTCTCCATGGGCTTATCATATATAATAGTATTATATACAAAATTTAAAACTTATCTTGATAATTTGTACGGTTTATGATTAAAGTCATGTTGTAGCTTTAGTTTTAAAGTGTTTTATTAATGAATTCAATGCATTGCTATTGTACGGAGAGGTGGTGGTGGGGGGGTCGCTGAAAATTCTGATTGAAAATTGAAGCGCACTGAACTACAAAATTTGCAAATTAATATGCACATTACCTACTTAGACGGAGCTATAACTGATTCTTAAGCCCCAGGTTCATAATTAAGTAAATATAGACTCCGAATCAAAGAAAACTGTTTATTAAAATTTTTGTTATTTCTTTTTAAGCCGTGTCACACCGAAGTGTCTCCGCGAGGCTCTTTTCTCTATGATGCATTTACGCTCTAATTAGGCGAAGACGCTCGCGCAAAATGATACAAAACAAATTTTTAAAGGCACATGGACCCCCTGTTATTCTCAAATTTTTCCTTTCTGAGAAATTTAACTATTTCTTGTAAACAAGGGTCGGTGCAAAATTACCGAGTATACGGGACCATATACAACGTCCCTTCACTACCAGGAATTCGTTAAAGTGGAACTAAGATATTTAGGAAAACAACGTTTTCGCATGCTTAAAATATATGTTTATTTTTGATACATTAAGAACCTAGTTAATACATTTGAACAATCAACACATCAGTTGATAGAATCTATCATCAATCAATTGAAAAACTATTACACAAAAAAAAAAGAAAAGTTTTAAATTAATATTATAATTAAGGAAATGAGTTTGCGAAACACATATAATGAAATAATGTTTACTTATTAGAGCTATTAGTGCTTATTGCTATATAGGTGTAGTACTTTGTAATTTTGGAACTTTTCAATTTATTTCCAGAAGATATTGGGCGTCGTAATGAAATTTATTAAGAAGGAATTCAAGGAGTCGACTTTGACTGTCTCTTTCACTCTATTTCTAGATGTTTAGGATGAAGGAATCTAGTATGAGTAAAGGTTGAATCAAAATTCTTAACAGAAAGGAAATGAGAGAAATTTTTGAACTTTAACTATCTAAGTAATCTCTAAAGTGAGGAATTACTAGTTAAAATGTTCAAAACTCTTGATTTTGCACTTGAACAGAGCAAATTCGATAATTAGTAGATTAGCTAGGTAATTTGCACATTAACGGCTTTCGAGCTTTAACGGTAATATGTATATGTAAGGGGAAGATAATAAAAAGATTTAATTCTGCATGTAAAATCTGATCAAGACGTCGAATTTCAGGAAAAAAATTATCTCATCCATCCACTAGTTGCCTTCTTTTGAAATAATCCTTGTCTCTACAACCGTGAGGCCTTGGGGTGCGCGATATCCTTATGTAGTGGAAATAAAAGATTAAGATAAATTTTCCTTTACTGAAAGGAAGCAAAACAAAATACTTTGTAACATAATAAAATACAGATTCACTCTGACATAATATACTTATAAAAGTAGAACATAATGTTTTTGAAAATTATTTGTTAGTACTAAGTTAAAAAATAAATTTAATAATTACTAGTGCCTCACATGGCTTGTCATATATAAAGCTAGGTAATTTGCAATAATTATTTTAATAATTTGTAATGGTTTACAATTAACATCGTATTGTAACTTTAGCGCCAAACTGCACTGATATTGTATGGGAGGGGGATGAAAATTATGATTGAAAATTGGGTCGCAAATATTGAAAGTTTGAGAAGCACTGTTAAAATACCCTTAATATTATTTTTCTCACAACTTCCAGACACAGTACGTCGTGCCAAAAAGAGCAGAATTTAAATACATACAAGGCTAACTCTGAAATTTTTGGACGAGAAGTTACAAAACAAAGTTAACGGTTTAATTTGAAAATACAAAGTATTTTAAACAGCAGACGACATTTTACTGATTTACTTCAAGTTGTTTAGCGTAGAGTAAATTTAAGACAGAACAGAAAATGAAGTTGACGCGAGAAAGTTTTCGTGCCATGGTTTTCTATGATTTTAAAGCTGGATTAAATCAAGAGGAATGCGTTCAATGGCTGCAATCAGCATTTGGAGATGAATCTCCATGTCATGCTACTGCATTTAGATGGCTTAAAGAATTTTGCAGTAATCACGGAAAATGTGTCTGCTATACGAAAAATGTTCATGAATAATAATCGCTGTACCTACCAAATGATACAGAAGGAACTTAACTTTGAATCCGCAGCCATATACAAAATTTTTCATGAAGAATAACATGTGAAAAAAGTAGTTTGCCGTTGGGCTCCCATAATATAACTGAGCACCAAAAAGAGGAGCGTGTCACAATCAGTAAAAAACCCCTCAAATTGCTAAATGATAACTGCATCATTCCTAAAAGTGTAACGGGTGATGAAACGTACATGTGCTGTTTTTTAACGTTCCAACACGTCAAGAAAGCAAAATAGGGTCTTTGAACACACCAACAATGGTGAAAACACAACGAGCAATGAAAACATAAATGTATGAGCTTTCTTCAGACGTATGGGATTGGTAAAAGCAACAAGGTTGGAAGGACAGAAGACAGTAATAGTAAACTGGTATACCGCTAAACATCTTCAAGAAATTCTCCAAGAAGTTAATGTTAGGATACTAATGTCTCACTATGACAATGCATATGCCCATACAGCCGGATTAACAGTTGAGTCTCTTAAACAAAAAAAATTAAACTGATAGAGCATCCACCTTATTCTCCGGATCTAGCTATGTGTGACTTTTGGTTAAATTTTAATCTAAAAAAGAATTTATGTGGACGTCGTTTTCATTCAGAAGAAGAGATTGATGTGGCTATGCATTTTTTCATCCATTCCAAGAAATGAAGGGTTTGACAATTTAATCTGTGGAAATTCGTCTCCAAAAGTGCATTGATGTTGGAGGAGACTGCTTTAAACACTCCTAAAATTCAAACCGCTTTAAAAACCCAAGAGTATCTCAAACATTTTAGAGTGACCCTCGTAAAACCAAGAGCTGTCAGCCACGCTAAAACCAAAACCCAGAATCTGGGTTTAGCAAAACCAAGCCCTGTGCGTCGGCTAAACAAAGGAACGCTCCTTCTTTCAACAAAATTCAGACCAGTGCCTTCGTGTTTCAAAACCAAAGGACTCTTTTTTTCTCCTGTCCGCTCAGTTCGAAGGTCAACCACCCTCTTCTCCTAAAAATAGCAACCACCCCTCAGATGCTGAGAACGGCGCTAACCGCGTTCAAAATCTACCTCCAGCAGTAGCCAAAGATTACAAACGGACTTGATTTAATACCCGAAGTCTGATATATATTCTTGTATTTCTAAAAAGAATACTAGTTTTAAATAGCCTCATAGAACATCTATTAATAATTTATAATTTCCATTCACAGCTGGACAAATCTGGATCAATGTTAATAGTCTGAGAAAAAAATTAAATTATCTGATTTTTGATCTTAATAGTGGATTTCATTTTATTTTTGTAAATTAGAACTTGGGAGAGTTTCTGTATTGGGAAGAATTTTAAAAAGTGACTCGCCTAAACGAGTATTTCAAACATTTGATGGTATAAAATTTTCCACTGAAGAACTTTTGAAACTTCTTCTATTGAACCATAAATACTTTGTCGGACATTACTGATTATTAAAAAAAAGGTACACTAGTATAAGAAAAGTTAACTATAAGATCTAATTCTCAAGATGTCAAGTTGAAATTAGTAAAAATCATTTTAAAAAAATAGGCTCTATAAAAATTGACTTGATGTCTAAACTGAAAAATTTAACATTTATTAGATCAAAAACACTTGGATCATTCATATACAACCACTAACAAACATAGATCCCTCAACCTGATGACAACCAATAAGGAAATGTGATGCAATCCTTTGTTTTTGTAGGTGGAGCCACCTACGCCAAGGGATGGCGTTCGCTCGGTAAAATAATTCGAACTATACAAACTATCTTACAGCTGTACAGGCCTAAAGGAAATCAAGAATGCTGCTAATTACCATATGATCCGGTATCCGCACCTATACTTTCAAGTCCCAAATGGACATTGTTTGGCTTTGAGATTTATGAATGGTCATCGCAAAAGCCTAACGAATTGGAAATTGAAGCCTTTTAAATGGTATTATTGGAATATGTGGCAACAGGATGATTTCTCCTTTAAACTTTACAATCCAAATGGTTGCTTCAAGAAGATTCGG
>BMAO01012047.1:0-20199 GCA_019973975.1 Trichonephila clavata
TTGGCGAAAATATCCAAAATATGGAAAAAAAAACTTTTATGTGAATTATGATTTTGGTGAGTTTACTGAACCATATGCAAGAAACCGCATGTGTCTAAATAAATTTATTAAAAGTTATAAGCATTTAAAAAAATTTTAATGGACCAAAAATGTAAACAAAAGTTTGAGCAAAGGTTGTCACAATTTTCTTTGAGGTTTTTTTTTAAATATTACAATTAATATTTTGTGTTTTATTAGCTGCAAACTTTAACTGCAACCTTTAACTGCTTTCTTCGCTGTTTGTTTACTTCTGTTTGTTTTTAAATTCCGAAGTATTGCTTTTTTTTAAAATTGCCTATTAGTGATTACTGTCTGTTTCCTTGAAAATTTATCTCGGCGAAATTAATTTTTGCATTTAAAAGCCACAAACAAGCTTTTAAAAACATATAGAATTGTTTTGTATTTGTTTACAATGGATGCTATTTCTAGGCGTTATAGAAAACCAAAAGGTAGGCCATCAAAAAGAAGGAGTTTGTGTGCATCCAAAATTCAGAAAAGATGGGGGGAAAATCACATTCAAATCGATTCTGATAGTACTTTGTGTCCTGAAAACTCTGGTGCTATGCATGCTGAACACTCACTTATTATGCATACTGAAAACTCTATAGCAATGATGGTTCACATTCTGGTGAAAAAGAACAATATTTCAATGCAAGTGCAACAAATTTCAGATGTTTCCTTCTCCATCTACATCAACTTTTTGTGCTAGTGAAAAAAGTTCATATGTTTTGATGAATAATGATATGCGGTCTTCCTTTTATGTAACATAAAATGTGATGAATGTGATATGTGCACATTGGATGTTGAATGTAATGGTGCTTATGGTTTTTCTACAAAATAGAACTAAAATGTAGAAACTGCAAAAAGTTATTCAATTCTGTGTTCTCTAGCCTCGAGATGATGACAGCAAATGTTTCGAGGCAAATAAAAAGCTCGTTGAAGCTTTTCTTAAAATTGGGAAAGGCCATGCAGCATTAGAACTTTCTCTATGGCTATTGGCATTCATGCAATGGATAAGAAAACATTCTCAAATGTATGCACAAATTGTATGAAGAAAAGTGCAGTTTCAAAGAGGACATTCTTGAAATTTCCCGAAAGTTGTCCGAAAACACCACGAAGATTTACTCGACACTTCAATGGTTTTATAGACATCACCGTTTCATACGATGGAACATGGCAGAAACGTGGACATTCCTCATTGTATGGTATAGGAATTGTCATCGACATTTTGACTGGGCTCATTATTGATTATGAAATCCTTTCTAAATATTGCCCAGAATGCACTACCGCCAAAAGGGATCTTGGAGAAAATAGTGCTGAATACTCCATATGGTACAAATCACATGAAGCAGAATGCTGCGAAAATTATGTTGGATCATCAAATGCAATGGAGGTTAAAGCTGCTGAATTTTTATGGAAAAGATCCATTAAAAATTGTGGTATGCGATACGTGAGCATCTTGTCAGATGGTGATGCTGAAACCTATCAACATTTATCATCATTAAATGTGTATGGTGACTCCATAAAAATTGTAAAAGAAGAATGCATCAACCATGTGGCAAAAAGGCTTGGCACAGGACTTCGCAAAAAAATTTCAGAGTGACGGAGTAAAGGTGTTACTATTGGTGGACGGAAAGAAGGTAGCCTCAAAGAAAACACCATAGTGAAGCTGACTAACTTTTATAGAAAAGCTATAAAAGAAAATGCACCTGATGTACAGAAAATGAAAGGTGCAATTTTAGCTTCATTATTTCATTGCTCATCGACAGATAAAGCACCTAAACATAGTAAATGCCCTACCGGTTCAACATCATGGTGTTTTTACCAGAGGGCATTGGCTAAAAATGAAAATCCTGTGTCCCATTCACTCATGAAAACCAAGCTGTCAGAAGAAGTTCTGGAAAAAATACTTCCAGTTTATCAAAGGCTAGCGAACAATGAGTTATTAGAACGATGCAGTTCTTCAAAAACTCAGAATGCAAACGAAAGTATTCAGTGTCATTTGGAAAAACTGCCCAAAAGAGAAACTTTTGTTTCTAAAAAGCGACTCGAGATGAGTGTAATATCTGCCATAAGTGGATATAATTTTGGCTGTTTTAATAGTTTAACAATTGAACACAATGAGTTAAGTGCAGTATCTGTGGCTATTTCCCATAAACGTGATAAACGACGCTTAGCTCAGAGTAAAAAAAAAAAAAATTCTAATGATTGGAAAAAAAAAAAAGAATTAGTAATAAATTGGCTAAATTATCTAAAATTACAAAGAACATTAAAAAAGAAGGTGAGACATATGGTCCTGGGAAATTTTAGTTATTTTTCTATTGAATTTATACTGATTTGTACTAAAGTTGAAAATATTCTACCGAAAAACTGTATCATGTGAAACTATTTCATACTATTGACAATTTTTTTTCTCTCATCAAATTATGCTTGTAAATTAATAACATATTATAAATATGTCTGCTATTAAATAAAATGGATGCTAAATAGTATCAGAACAACAAGTACAAAAGGTAAGTGGAAAAACATTTTTAAAATTACATTTTCTCAAAACTTTGTTTTCTCAGATTTACGTGCTTTTAAAATGTTCCCTGCGTCTCAATTTTTGAGCAAATTGGTTGAAATTTCTCGTGAAGAATACTGATAAGTACATAAATAAATCTGGGTATCCATTTTAAATTTTGATTTCATTTAGATAGTTAAATTTCATTTTTAGCGTAAGAAATGTGATATTTTACAGAAAATTAAGTAAAAAGGAACAAAAACCTTTCTAAAAAATTAACCGGTGCATGAAATTGTTAAATAATACCCAGTTATGTGTAACGTGTACTAATAAACATTAATAATGTTAGACGAAGCTAAAAAATAAAAAATTGGAACGCATGGAACGTTTTTAAAAAATAAAAATTATTTATTTTTTTAAATTTAAAAAAAATTTAAGTTTAAAATTTTTTTTAAAGATATATTTAAGTTAATTGTATTTCAGTGTATATACTCATAAATTTTCATTACTCTTAGTTAATAATTAAAAAAAAGTTTTTGAAAGTCCACTGTCCCTTAAGTGTTCTGTACCCATTATATTGAACTGATTCCTTAATCTGTTTGTTCTCCCGCCAATCAAAAAAGCGTGGTTTATGCTTGCACAGCGTCTGGCCCTGGATACACGACCCACTGCTATACCAGATCATATTTGGAAATATGTGCAAGCCGCATGGACTACTGTACCCTAAGGATACATACAAAGACTCCTTGATTCTATGCTGAGGTGTATGGCAGCAGTTATATCCAACAGTGGTGGCTATACTAACTACTGATTTTGTCATCAACCACATGGGTTGTAGTTTTAATAATTTGATCTTTGTACAGAATGTTATGTGCCAACTAAATTTCGCTATGATATATCTGGTCCTTCTTGGTGTTGTATTTTGTGTGGCACGCAGTTTACATACCAGACCTAAAATAATCGTTTTTCAACAAAAACTATTTTCTCCTAAATTAAAAGAAATCCGATGATGTGCAAAATTAGCGTCAATACCCAAGCAATATGAGAAAGTGAGTTACTTCAGATTCAAAATGTTTCGAATATACATCTAATAATCCAAAAGCAATGTGTAAATTTTTTTTTTAAATTTAACAATTTTTAAACTTAAATATTTAAATTTTTTTAGTTATTTACATAACAGAAAACACAATCAGTTAATTTTAATAAACTACTTAAAGTATAAATATATGCCATTTACATTATAAAAATGAGACAAATCTTATCTTGAGAGCTAAAGATATATATTCTTTAGCTCACATGATTATATAAAATATCATTTCCCATAAGTAAGTGTAATTCTCATAAAAGTTTCATACTAGCCTCTTCAGCAGTTTTTAGTATAATTTTACGGCCTTAGAGCTGATGGATAAACCTATTTTAACAGTATTTACAAACAAAATGTTTTCTCTTTTTATGTTTTATATTCTCACAACCTATTAAAAGAACTTCTAAAAGTTTAACAAATGGCCTCTTAAATCAACCAACAATGATTCAATTTGGAAAAAATGAAAATATTTTCGTAAGAAGGCTACAAGATGAGGCAATCTCTCAAGTAAATGAAAAAAAAAAATACTGTCTCTGAGGAATTAAAGCGGAAAATAGCTACAGAATATTAAGATGTTTAGTAATCAGATACAAGTTTTAGGCATTAAGTACTTAAAAATACATTACTAGTGTTAAGAGAGGAAAAAATAGAAACTCTTTTTTTTAGGCGTTATAGTTCTTATCTGTGTAAAAATTATGGTCATGTGTAAAATAGGCAATAAAAGCATTAATGATTTGTTTTTAAATAGATGTAGATCTATAGAGCTCCCTGACATATTTATTATTGAATGGCCCGTTAACGCTGTAAATATCTTACATCGTTCACACATATAAACTAGGCCAACATATAGCCATAAGCCTTCAATTGAAAATTATTAATAACGGTATATAAAATTAATTATTTGGACATATTCCACAAGTAGATTGATTTGCAAAGCATCCACTTACTTAATGTTATTTAAAATATTGATAAAAATATCTACTCTCTCAGAAAAACCACTGAACACTGAAATCAAAAACACGCTTTCTTTCCAGCTCGTATAAAATGAAAAAAAAACACGTTCACATACATAAAATGATTTCATTTTGTTAACAGAGAAGCTGTAGCCACACGCAAATATAAAATTCTATGAAAAATTAAATGTTAGCATCTTTTTATGTACTTTAGACGTAAAGAGAGAATTGAGTGAACTCTCCCTTCAAGAGCCCATCAACAAAAGAGACAGATTTCTGTCCTTTCTGCATTCAAGACAAGAGAAAAACACAGGGAAAAATTGGATGAGTAATGTTATAATCGTGTGATCAAGTGAAGAGGAATAATTATTCTCTGAAAAACTATGTATCATATTTACTCGTATCCACGGCACCATCGAATCTAAGCGGCACCCACAATCCTCTACCCGATTTTGAGAAAAAAATAAAAAAATTGTGCAAAAGATTCATCAATATCCGATACTTTGGAAATTTTGAAAAAAAGTTGCTGAGAAATAGTAAGAAGTTAATAATTAAATTATCTGAACAGTATTAAAAACTTTCAAATACATTCATGGAACCTATAGTCATTCTAACCGTCACGTCTAACATTGCACAGCTGATTTCGGAATCATTTTTCAACACGATGTCGTCTTCCGTGCAATCCAATACATTTGTTATGCAACTTTTTTTTAAAAAGAATGTGTTATAGAAGAATGTAAAATAATCATTAGAAACTATTGAATATTTACAAGTAAAAATTACATAATTTTTTTCAAGCCGGCGACGTTTCCTCCGTGTTAAATTTTCAGTGTCCACTCCTCTGTTTCCGTTTTTTTCTACAGATAAAATTGGCTTCTTTTTTGTATTTACACCCTAGTCAACTCGTCTCGATGATATGACCGATATCTTTAATGCTTAGGTGATTGAAAGAAAGCGTAAGTAAATAAAAAACTGACTAAATAGACTGGATTACTGGAGATAATGGGATAAGTCATGAATGCAAGTGGCCTGAATGGACGGTTGCAATTTTCTTTTTCAAATGGGTTGAAATTCAATTGACACTCACCCAACAAATGCTTTGTCTTCGATTCTAAGCCGCATCCGATTTTCAGTAGCATTAACATTGGAAAAATAGTGCGACATAAATTCGAGTAAATAAGGTTGGTGGTTTGAAGGAAGTACTCATGTCGTTTCTCTCAGAAACTGCATGCTTAAGCTACTTAGTTATTTTTTCTATAAATAGAAAATGAATCAAAAACAGATTGATTAATCTTTTTAGCATGGGAAATAAAATGAGACTAGCTTTTCAAAAAATGGTATTCGGAATTAATATACATGAGAAATTACGCAAAATTAGAGTTTAATTTAATAATAAGCTAAGGACACTTTAAATTAATATTAAGATATATTACTCACACATATTTATATATGCATATATACATTTATATATATCATATGTACATCTATATGGTTAAGATTTCATTTGATTAAAGCCATTTTTCTGGGTGAATCTTTTAATTTGTTCTGGTCGTTAAAATAATGATACTTCCTGGTTGTTTAGTTGCACATTTTATTTTAAAAAATAAATTGACACCAAGGAAAGCAACACAACAAATACGCATGGATAACCGCATACAAACATCTGAGACATTACACAAAAGAATTCCTTCTTCGCTAGAGAGATCTCAGATTTAATAGCTTCGGCGACCGCAAACTTTTATAATCGTATTATTTCTGTTAAAAAAATTTGTGACTAACGAGAATACGCGGATATTGCAATATTGCATCATATTGTTCTAAAAACGCGAACGCAGTAGCCATTTAGGAGATATAGCTGTGGTTATTTTCCATTAGCCTGAGAGTTAATTCTTGGTTGTTTAATTTACAATGGACTTGGCTCAAGGTCATTATAAATTAAACAAAACCCTCGAGACTGAATTCAAGCGGCGAACTTTTACATACGAGATGTGACACTCACAAAATAAAACGATACTGTGCAGTAAATCACTATACTTTAAGGAACGGTTCTCTGTGACAGTTTTGCATTCAAAATAGTTCCCTTCAGCGTTCACACACTTTTGCATTCCGTGCTGCCATTGCTGGTAACAGTTCAGAAAAGAGGTTTTTCGAAGGCCCTTTAGGAGATTTTCTGATTTTGCCTGAACCTGTTCAACTCAGGTAAAATATGTTCCTTTTCTGCAAGATTTAACCGTAGAAAATAAGTCTAATGGGGGCAAATCAGGTGAATAAGAAGGATGCCCCATCATAGTAATGTTTTTGCTGGTCAGAAACTGCTTGAAAGATACAGTAAATGTGAGCGGGGCCATTGTCTTGACGCAACAACCACTTGTCACTGAACAATTTTGGCCTTTTCTCCCTAAAATTTTCACGAAGTCTTTTTCGTACATCAATGTAGAAGTGTTGATTAACGGTCTGATCAATGGATGTGAGTGAGAAATTACCCCATTTGACAAACCGCTTACACCAAAGTTTCATCTCCATAAGCCTTGGTTAATATTTGAAATGTTTTCGGGGAGGATTTCTTAAGTTTCAAAGGCAACTTGATGTTGAATCGACATTTTTCCGGCAGAATACAGTTGCACGTATTCACTCAATCACGCAGTCCTCCCAGATGGCATGATCGATTAAGAAGAAACTGGCCACATGGATAGAGGCGGTATGTGGGACGACGTAACCAAAACAGTTGTTGACAACTCCACTCTTTTTTCAAGCTACACGCTTAGTCTCGTTTTTTTTGTGTGTCACAAAACAAAGGCATTTCTTTCGAGTTAGAAGTAATTATTGCACGGACACTCTAAAACACGCCCTTTTGTATCAGAATATAAATTGGCTACATTTTTTAAATTATGTATTTGATTGCTTATTGACTAAAATTAAGAGAAAATTTGGGTTGCTGAAGGCGAACATTTCAAATAAACTTGACCGACACCAGAGTTGGGATCGCTTTCACGACAGATAATGAGCATCGGCTAAGTTACAAGATACTCTCTAAAAGAATTAGTTTCGAGAAATTGTGTTCTTTTGACTACGAATTAAAAATTCTACCAATTAATGCAAAGTATGATTGAAAAATCAATTTTTAAGGCTATAATGCAGAGGTTCCCAAACTTGTTTGCCTTATACACCACTTACCATGTTTTCCTGTTCTCGGTAGAATCCAGCTTACCTAATATTGAATTTTTCAAATTTATCAACTTAAATGCATTTAACAGATGGTATAGAGCTATATATATATATATATATATATATACTCACATTAAAGGATTTCAATTCTTAAAATTATTTAGTCATTTTAAGTAGTTAACTTTTCCTGGATTATTGTGAGCAAAAGTTAGTATGGATTTCAAAATCTGATTCCATGTTGTTTTTTAATAATTATTTTCCCATCTAAGCCTTGAAAAAACCCTAACATTTTTTTAAATATTAATTTTGGCATTTTTTTAAAAAAAAATAAATAGATATATCAGACCTAATTTCATACTAATTTTTACAGAACATACGTTTGGGAGTATACTCAAAAAATTCCAAGACTCTATGTGCAGCAAAAAAAAGCCTTCGGGATTAGAAAACACTTATATCCTCAAAATTAAAAATTGAGAAAAAAGCATTTAAAGTTTGTAAAGGCATCAAACAAAAACTCTCTTTTGTAACGTATCGTAAAAACGTAAACCTCTGATTTTTTAATATGTTATTTCCCAATTTATTTTCTACATCAAAAAAATTTTTTTAAATAAATTGTTAATTAAAAAAGTTTTTTGATTTTTAATTAAATTTAATTCAAATTTTTTAACTAAATTTCAAAAAATATTTTTTTATAATAATCATAGCACTTTCTACGACGAAAGTTTATTCGGCTTAATCTTAACCTAATATTTTCACAAAGGTGTTGAAACTAATTGCATTTATATACACAATAATAATGCTACTAACGTAAGCTAAAAATCGCTAGGTTTGTACACAAAATTTTTTTCTGCTTTAAATCGGAACAGTTTAGCAAGTTTGAGTATTTGTTGCATGGCTTTAAAATACTATAATGTAGTACTACAATATGTTTAGAATAAAGGAGTTTGGTACATGATGGAAATATTCAATTTTATATGTAATACTTGTATTCAGAATACTTGTATTTGGAAGTCTAATTGCAGCATCACACAACTGAGGGTGCTATTATGACTGAAGACGATCTTTTTCTTATAACTATTTTATTTACCTTATGTACAGGAGCAATATCAAAAACGAAACATGGATGAAATTCTACAAAAACAAAAAACCTCTCTGTTGCCAGTACCGCTAGCTGAATAACAAGTTACATAATTAGAAAAGACAACAGGAAGTGTGAAATATAAAATGAGTGGCAACATTCTCCCACCTTTTGTATTGCAGACAAACACTTTAGAGCAATACAAAACATAAACAAATTATTACACACTTACCTTACAAACTCAAAACCTTATATATGACATTACAAAGTAAAATTATTAACAGTTCACAAATTCAGTCTTTTAACAGGAATTAATGGACGGCCCCATCGAGATTTCTTTCCTTCCTTGAGAACATCAGTTGCAGTAGGGCCTGGGTTCTGAGCAGCTATATCAGTTCCATGGTGGTCCTCGATGAGATGGTCACTAGCGCTGAGCTCCAAAGGATAAATTCGTTGAAGCGGTCGTATGATCTCACCACTGGCTAGTCGTAATTTAGCCACACGCTCCACGCCGTCCTTGCCTGGAAACAATTCGATCACTTGCGCCAAAGGCCAATTCATTCGGTTTGGGTTCTTTGATTCAACTATGACGATTTCACCCGGAGAAATTATCTTTCTTCTTGAAGCTACTTTGGGACTTCTTACTAACTCTCCAAGGTATTCTTTGTAGAAACGTTTGCGTAAATTTGATCGTAAAGTGTGAAGATAACGCACTCGTTTCAACATATGCTGAGAATCAATCAGATCCAAATCAAATGTTTCTCTTTCTTTAATATCTTGGATGAAATGAGCAGGCGTGAGAGGTTTCAGCTCCTTCGGATCGTCTGACAAATATGTCAATGGTCGCCCATTTATTGTAGCCTCACAATCGGAGAGTAAAGTCAACATCTCTTCATATGTTACGCATGCTTTGCCCAAACACTTTCGGAGGAGTTCTTTGATGCTGCGAACCATCCTTTCCCAAAATCCTCCGTACCATGGGGCGGAAGGAGGGCTAAACAACCATTTTATTTTCATTAAAGAACATTCGGCTTGAATGAAATCCCAGTCCAAAGATTTCAAAGCATTAGCTGCCCCTACGAAGTTTGTACCATTATCAGTGTATAGCGTAGAACCTCTTCCTCTTCTTGCCCAGAATCTCCTCAAAGCTTGCATAAACGATTCAGTGGAGAGAGATGAAACTAGTTCTAGATGAACTGCTCGATATACTGCGCATGTGAATAGCACTATCCACGCTTTGCTACCACCACGTAAGGAAAGAGGACCGGCCAGATCTGCGCCGGTTATTTGAAAGGCTGCAACTCTGTGTATTCTGTCGGGAGGTAAAGGAGCTGGATCTGGGTTAACTTTGCCAGCTGTCAACCTTTTGCATTTTATACATTGTCGTAAAATTGCTCTTACAACTCTCCGACCTTTGGGAATCCAGAATTTTTCTCTTAATTGTGCTAAGGTCGTTAACACTCCAGCGTGCATTAAGGATCTATGAGTATGCAAAACCAGTCTTTCTAGAAGAGGATGGTCTGGTAAAACTGTAGGATGCGTAAAGTCCTCTGGGTCTTGACTGAGAATCAGTCTCGTTTGAACTTTCAGGATGCCCTTTTCCTCGTAAAACTGTATCGTATCCTTATACTTCTCACGTATTTCAGAGGGCCATTCTGATTGCATGATTTTTATTAGAGTCTCCTCTGCCTTTTGAATCTCTTCACATGAAAGTGAATTAACTAATTTAGGAGAGTTTCTCTTAATATTGTTGCAGAATCTGAGAACATAAGCAGTCATTCGGAGAATCTTCCTATAGCTAGAAAAGTACAGGAATCTATCTCCAAATCTAACTTCGTTTTCTGTGGCTACATTTGTCACAACTGTCTTACGCCGCTCTAGAAATGCTTCATCCGGAGTCTCCGATACCTCAGAACATGGCCAAGATTCTTCATCGTTATACAGCCAGCCGGGACCCTCCCACCATTTGCTTTGCAGGAGGTCTGACCAATCACAGCATCGGGTAGCTAGATCAGCAGGGTTGACTTCTCCAGGTACATGTCTCCAGTCATCTATATTGGTCAAATCCCTGATTTCCTTCACTCGATTTCCAACGAATGTGTTCCATGGCTCCTTTTTCTTAATCCAGCTTAAAACCACCATTGAATCGCACCAAAAATAGGTTTTAGAAGTAGTTCGTAGGATAGAATCCACAGTTTCTGCTAATCGAGCGCCTAGAGTTTCTCCCAACAATTCAAGTCTTGGGATTGTGGATTTTTTCATTGGAGCAAGTCGAGCTTTAGCTGCCATGAGTTTGACAGTCACCTGTCCTTTGAATTCACATCGTAGAAAGGCACAT
Source organism: Trichonephila clavata (assembly GCA_019973975.1). Taxonomy (NCBI): domain Eukaryota; kingdom Metazoa; phylum Arthropoda; class Arachnida; order Araneae; family Nephilidae; genus Trichonephila; species Trichonephila clavata. Next base: position 11,161 of record BMAO01012047.1, read on the forward strand.
GCAGCGTAAGCGTAGGCAGAAGCATCCGTGAAGATGTGCACCGTGAAATCATCGTAATTTTCAGCAAACAATCGTCGAGATATTGCACATTTAGACATGAAATGCATGGTTCTCTCCCAAAGTCTATATTTATGTTCAAGTTCTACAGGCAACACCTCATCCCAGCCTATTTTTCCTCTCCAAGCTTCTTGCATAAGCAATTTTGGTAACAATAAAGCTGGAGCCGTAAAGCCAATCGGATCGTATACACTGTTGATCACAGATAGCAGTACCCTTTTTGTAACTGGCTTTCCTTGGGTGCAATCTATATTTGACGGTAACTTGCAAGAGAGTTCGTCGCTGATTACATCCCAACTCAGGCCAAGTACCATTTGTTTATCTTGATCTTCCTTAGAGTCATTAGAAGCCCAACAGCGCAATTCAAATGCGCCTTCTTTCATTATTTCTATGGATTGCGATTTCAGTTGTTCCAGTTCTGTAACGTCATTAACACTCGTAACTAAATTGTCCACGTAAAATCCTTCTTTTAAATGACCAATTGTCTTCCTGAGGCTCCCTGTTTGGAATTTTTCTTGTTCTAGATGGTAACTTATAGTGGCATTCAGCAGAAAAGGGCTGGAGGAAACGCCGAAGACTACTCGACAATGACGATAAATTCTTATTTTCGAGCATTCAGTGTTCTCCCACCATAAAAATCTTAAGACATCTCTATCTTCAGTTCTCAAACGTATCTGTAGAAATGCCTGTTTCACATCTGCAATTACACCTATGGCACCAGAACGGAATCTTAATAGTAAAGGCAGTATTTTATGTATAAGACTTGGGCCCACACTTAAGCATTCATTCAAAGAGGCATATCCCGGTTTCTTGAACGAAGCGTCGAAAACTGGGCGAACCTTCGTGGTATTGCTTGAGGGCTTAATGACAGGTCTGTGAGGTAGGTAATGGACTTCCTTGGCAGGCTGATCTAATGCGACAGCTTCTATAATACCTTCTGACTCCCACTGTTTAAATACATTATCGTAGGCTTCAAGGTAATTTTCGTTTATCAAACGCTTAGTTGCTGTACGAAGTCTGGATTCTGCTGCGTCGTATTTATCACATAGAGCAGGATGTCCAGCTAGCCATGGTAAAGCCACTTCATATCTTTGATCTTCACAGAGCCTAATTGTTTCCTTAAAATGGGTCAAAGTTTCTTCTTCAAGAAGGCTTTCATTTTCCTTCTCTATGGGATCTGTAATGCCCAAAACTTCCAAGTCCCACATTTTAGGCACGTCCATATTTTGTAAGCTTAATGTGACTAGGTTAACAACTTCCTTTTTCTTTCCCAGTCCTAAAATTGTCCAACCCAGCAAGGTCTCAACTGCAGATACTCCTGAAGATAATACCTCTATTCTGCCAGTCAAAATGCTTCCAAGTATATCAGCTCCCAGAAGAACTCGTATAGGTGGTGAATCTCTTCCAACATCTGTAAGTTTTATTCCTCGGGAAGAAAGCTCAGAAAGCAATTTCCTGTCATGTATTCTAGGCAGGGTTGAGCATATCTTTTGTTGCTCGAGAAGAGACAATGGAGTTGAATATTTGCGATTTAAGCTTTCTACGTTTACCATGTATCTCTTATGCTCAGAAGCAGGGGAAATTCCTCCGCCAAACAGTCCTTGAGAAAATATCTCTCTTCCAGATGGAGAAAGGAATAGTTCTGCAGCTAAATTCTTTTCTATATAGGACCGCTGAGATCCATCATCCAACAATGCTCGAGCACACACTTCCTTGTCTCTATTTCGTAGTCTGATCATAATAGTTTTGAGATATATTTCATGTTCAGAGGGAAGATTTGTTAGCAATGTTTCTGTAGATCTCTGCTCATTATCGGCTGTTCTGTCCTTAGGCGAAAAATTACTTTCCTTTCCCTTGCGTAAATCTGGGCAAAGTAATGGATAATGTCTCCGTTTGCAAATTAAGCATCTCACACTACTATGACACCTTTTTGCTAAATGTCCAACCTTAAGGCAAACGAGACAGCATCTTTTCCTTATAACTTGCGCTTTCCTGTCCTCATAGCTCATATCAAATAACTTTTGACAGTCTTGACTTAAATGAGGGCGGTCACAGAAAATACAATTAAGTTTTGCACCAGTTGTACTTGAAATTAACGTAGCCGCAGTGGGTTCATCTTTATGGACCGATTTCTGACAATCTTTTCGTATAGCACCACCTCCCCTATCTTTACCGAATCCTTCACGAGCTAAACGTATCATTTCTTCTGATTCGACTTCATGGCGTAAAAAGCACATAAGTTTTCCCAGGGATCTCTGACTTGTAGCATCATCAGTACTTTCTGAAATTCTACTCCTTTCCCACGCTCGCAGAACATTTTCTGGCAAACATGACTCCACCAATGGCTCTAGAAAGTCGGCAAATTTTTCTTTTGTGCGGCCTAAGCTTTCCAATGCTCTTAATTTTGTTTCTAGCATATCGTAGAGGGTGGCTAAATCAGGGGCATTCTTTCCAGTCGTAGCATTTTTCAGAACCAGTGAAAGGAGATCGCGGACATATATTTGCACTAAGAGATCTTCTCGGCCAAATCTTAATTTCAACTGTTCGACGGCCTTTGGATAATTTTCAGTTGTTATTGGGAAACTGGAAATTAATCTAGCAGCTCTCGAATCAGGCACCATAGACTGGTATAAATATTGGAATTTGTCTATAGCAGTCAGTTCCTCTGAGTCATGAATTTTTGAAAATATACTCCAAAATGTCAAATATTCCTTAGGATCACCAGAAAACATCTTTAATTCAAATTTAGGTAATTTTAATTTTACCACATCAAGCTCTGGAGGACTTTCCAAAAAAGATCCGAAATCTTTATTTAATAGCGTTTCTATCTTGGATTTAAGCTCAAGAAAATTATCTCTATAATCCTCGGCCGCCTGAAAATCACTTTCGTATTCGGCAGCAGTTTCATTGTTTTCTAGAAGTAACGACGAAATTTTATTCTGAATCTCATCTAAACGTAAGAATTTATCTTGTAACTGAGACTTGACTGCGCGCAACTTATCGCCATCCTTGGCGTCTTCTTTCTTCGCCAAACATTCCTTCAACTTGTTCGCCGTAGTCGTAAATGAAGTTCTTAACGACTTTCGTTTTGTTTTCAAAGCATCCATATTCACATGAAACTTAAAATAGTTTCTTAAAATAATTCGTAATAAATTCTTAATGTCTGTTTATAAAGAAGAACGTAAAGTGAATATATTTTCTGAAACTTAAATCACTTTCGTAAACTTCATATCGTAACTCATAAACAGTAATTTAAATTATTCGTACCTGTACATTTTATAGTTCAGAAATCTTCGAAAGCAGAATTCTGTCCTGTCGCGGACGCCACTTTATTATGACTGAAGACGATCTTTTTCTTATAACTATTTTATTTACCTTATGTACAGGAGCAATATCAAAAACGAAACATGGATGAAATTCTACAAAAACAAAAAAACCTCTCTGTTGCCAGTACCGCTAGCTGAATAACAAGTTACATAATTAGAAAAGACAACAGGAAGTGTGAAATATAAAATGAGTGGCAACAGGTGCATTAAGTTTTATCATTTTCAGTAGTGTTCGTTCCCTTCAAAATATTGTTTCTCATAGCAACCCGGGGACGTTTTGGCCATGGCATTTTCTCAACTAGAAAAATTAATGATGAAGTTTCTAAGTTATATAAACTATTTCTTAAAACAAAAATTGGCCTTGAAGTCAATCTGAATTAAGTAACTTTAGAACTCAAAAAATTCAAAACATAATCAAGCAGAAAATTTTGTTTTTAGTAAGGAAAATTGAATTTATTAACCATTTTTCACCTTAAGAGTTGATTGTACTCAAACATGCTTCAATTGCTTCGATTTTAGAGTGGAAAAATGCCTTAAAATGAAAACAAAACTAAAACCTAAGCCCAGAAAACTTCACATATCTGAAAAATTAATTTGCAATCAGATTTGAAATCTGCAGATCTTAAAGTTGCACAATGCTATTGGGTCACAAGAAAATGGAAAAAAAATCGGTATATTTCAGATTTGTAGTGTGTAGCTTTAAAATTTATTTATCATTAAAATTTAATATAATAATACATAAAATAACTGTTAAATGAAATAACTATGCGGTAAACAGATGCTTTTTGTTGAGGGATGAATCTAGTGCTTCAGTAACAAATAAATTTTCCGCATTTAATGATAGTCTTATAAGTTTTAATCCTAAATCTCCTAAGGTATCCCTAGTATACATGCATACATCACCAGCAGGTTATTACTGGTAAACACAATATTGTAAAATACAATAATCTAAGAAATATAATAAATAAAGGTACCGGTTTTAGACTAATGATTTCCAATAAAAATAAAATTATAAAAAGTCAAATATATACCCTCCTCAGACCCGAGACAAAAGTAAAGGCTTGATATTTTTTAAGAGGTACTTAAATAGTTGTTGTGATCAGAAAATGTAGAAAAGTGGAATAAAATTTCTTTTTAATTTATAGAAGTTAGGAGGGATGTATCACATGTGATATATCAGGAACAAGACGCTACAATCAGAATTTTTTAAAGTATTAAGCAAGATTGAAATAATTAATTTAATCTTAGTCTTTAATCACACAATACATGCAATTCACAAATTCAGCATGAAATTAAGTTTTATTAGCGTTTTAGATACATATTAGAAGTATTATTACAGCAAAATTATTTTTTATTTTCGTGAAATGCCTTGAAACTGTTTCTAGTAGTTGTAAATCATAGAAAACCTTGCAGTCTGCACATTGTACAGATGTTACGGCCGATCACTTCTCATTCTTGCATCTACTTTGATGAGTCCTATTCCCAAAACCATCATTGTCATTCAAAACTTTCAAAATGTTGCGAAATTGAAAACACCTACCCCTAGAAATATTGTCGGGCTATGTTGAGTATCCATGTGGACAGTTCCCATATTCTGGAATACCCATAGCAGGACAAAAGAGCACTGAAACCTCTGAATGTCATCATTTCCTCTTTTGATGCATTAATGCTCTGGCCAGTACGTGTTACCGATTGAATGTTACTTAAATTTGCCCAATCAGAAAAAAAAAACATTCTTCTAAATAGTCCCTAAAATATTCAATAGGTGCAGTACTTTGATATTCAAAGCATCCTACCTCCTGAAAATCAATTGAAGGTGGATTGAAGTTATCTTTATGTATTCCTCATTGAATTGGAGCAGAAAAATCAAAAGTTACATATTGATCTTCATCATCATCCATCGCACTTCCATTATCACTTTGATAATCATCTTCATCTAATAGTGAACTCAAATCAAAATCATCGCGATTCATCAGCTCTATGATATCATCTGGTGTCAAATATTTCTCATTAAAAAATACTTATAAAATAAAAAATTATCAGGAAAAAATGGGTAAAAACGGAAAGCGAACACCTCAACTGCAGATTTTAATTCAGAAAATACTTCTATCAATCTCCAATCCCCCCTTCCCCCCAAAAAATATGACTAAAAATTAAAACGACTTAGAAAGTATGTATGAAGATAATTGGGTCACAAGTATCACAAGTGATACGAACAAATTTCACAAGTCTCATTATGCTTTAATATTTCACTACGAATTTATTTTTTTGCTGTTAACAAGTAAAAAGTGCATATACAAAGAAAAAGCACATTTTAAAAACAGTTTAATATTTGTATATGAATAAGAAAAAGAAGCTTACTTCGACGACTTGTACTCATCTTGTTTTGATTCAGAGACGTTACTAGAAATCACTATCATGGACACAGATTGCCATGTGTTGACTAAAGGAAAAAAAATATATGTGAGGTATTTCACTTTGCATTTCATGTGATGCAACCGGTCCCAAATTTATTTTTTGGCTGTTCAGCCTTCACAAAAAATAATGAAACTTTTGTATCACATTTGATACAAGGAAACCGATGAGGATAATGATAATGAGCAATTCATTTACAAAATAAATATTAAATATAGTATGCCTTTAAAGGCATTCACAGATTTCAAATAAAATATTACATAACAGCCTGATAAAAATAACTTCAGTACAGATAAAAAGTTCTTTTTTAATAATATTAAAAATGAAATTATTATCTGTACTAAAGTTTTATTGGTAATATTAAAAAGATTAAATCAAAGTAGGAAAGTTTTTCCGTATTCGTCACATCCCCTGAGCCAAATATCGGAAAAATGTGAAAAATAATGAATGCAAAAACTTTAAACCTAGTTGGAATTTTGAAAAGCGCTACATATATTCGAGATCAGCATAGAATTTTACATAAGAATATTGAGTTTCGTTAGAATCAGAGTAAAAAATTTTTTCGTATTCATTTCATCTCCCAAACCAAATATCGGAAAAATTTGAAAAATAATGAATGCAATAACTTTTGATCTATTTGGAATTTTGAAAAGCGCAACATATATTCGTCATCAGCGTTGAATTTTACATCAGAATATTGAGTTCAGTTAGAGTCAGACTAGGAAATATTTTCGGTTTTCCTGAGCCAAATATCGGAAAAATGTGAAAAATAATAAATGCAATAACTTTTTAACCATTTCTAATTCTGAAAAGCACTACATATATTCGTGAACAGCGTTATATTTTACATAAGAAAATTGAGTTTCGTTAGAATAAGAGTAGGAAATGTTTTCGGTATTCGTAACATCCCTTGAGCCAGATATCGGAAAAATATGAAAAATAATGAATTCAATAACTTTTGACATATTTGGAATTTTGAAAAGTGATATATATTCGTGATCATCCTTGAATTTTACATAAGAATATTGAGTTTGGTTAGAATCAGATAAAAGATTTTTTGGTATTCATTTCATCTCCCAAACCAAATATCGGAAAAATGTGAAAAATAATGAATGCAATAACCTTTGATCTAATTGGAATTTTGAAAATCGCTACATATATTCGTGATCAGTGTTAAATTTTACAAAAAAATTTTGGGTTTGGTTGGAATCAGAGCAGGAAATGTTTTCGGTATTCGTGACATCCCCTGAGCCAAATATCGGAAAAATGTAAAAAATAAAGAATGCAATAACTTTCGATCTATTTGGAATTTTGAAAAGCTCTACATATATTCGTAATCAGCGTTGAATTTTACATAAGAATTTTGAGTTTATTTAGAACCAGAGTAGGAATCTGTTCGGTATCCCTGACATCCCTTGAGCCAAATATCGGAAAGATGTGAAAAATAATGAATGCAATAACTTTTGACCTATTTGGAATTTTAAAAAGTGATACATATATTCGTGATCATCATTGAACTTTATATAAGAATATTGAGATTGGTTAGAATCAGAGTAAATAATTTTTTCGGTATGCTTTTAATCTCGCAAACCAAATATCGGAAAAATGTGAAAAATAATGAATGCAATAACTTTTGAATTAAATGGAATTTTGAAAAGCGCAACATATACTCGTCATCAGCAATGAATTTTACATAGTAATATTCAGTTTGTTTAGAATTAGAGTAGGAAATGATTTCGTTATTCGTAATGTCCACTGAGCCAAATATCAGAAAAAAGTAAAAATAATAAATGCAATAACTTTTGACTTATTTGGAATTTTGAAAAGCACTACATATATTCGTGATCAGTATTGAATTTTACATAAAAATATTGAGTTTCGTTAGAATCAGAGAAAAATTTTTTTTCGTATTCATTTCATCTCCCAAACAAAATTTCGGAAAAATATGAAAAATAATAAATGCAATAACTTTTGACCTAATAGGAATTTTGAAAAGCGTTACATAAATTCGTGATCAGCTTTGAATTTTACATAATAATATTGAGTTTGATTAGAATCAGAGTAAAAAAATTTTCGTAATCAGAGTAGGAAATTTTTTCGGTATACCAGAGAAAAATATCGGAAAAGTGTGAAAAATAAAGAATGCAATAACATTTGATCTAATTCTAATTTTGAAAAGCGCAACATATATTCGTGATCTGCGTTAAATTTTACAAAAAAATATTGGGTTTGGTTAGAATCCGAGTAGGAACTTTTTTCGGTATGCTTTTCAGCTCCCCAGCCAAATATGGAAAAAATGTGAAAAATAATAAATGCAATAACTTTTGATCTAATTGTAATTTTGAAAAGTGCAACATATATTCGTGATCAGCGTTAAATTTTACAAAAAATTTTGTATTTTGTTAGAATCAGAGTAGGAAATGTTTTCGGTATTTGTGACATCCCCTGAGCCAAATATCGGAAAAATGTGAAAAATATAGAATGCAATAACTTTTAAACTATTTGGAATTTTGAAAAGCACTACATATATTCGTGAACAGAATTGAATTTTACATAAGAATATTGAGTTACGTTAGAATGAGAGTAAAAAATTTTTTCGTAATCATTTCATCTCCCAAACCAAATATCGGAAAAATGTGAAAACTAATGAATGCAATAACTTTTGAATTAACTGGAATTTTGAAAAGCGCAACATATATTCGTCATCAGCGTTGAATTTTACAAAAAAATATTGCGTTTTGTTAGAATCAGAGTAGGAAATCTTTTCGGTATTCCAGAGAAAAATATCGGAAAAGTGTGAAAAATAATGAATGCAATAACATTTGATCTAATTCTAATTTTGAAAAGCGCAACATATGTTCGTGATCAGCATTAAATTTTACAAAAAAATATTGAGTGTCGTTAGAATCAGAGTAGGAACTTTTTTCGGTATGCTTTTCACTCCCAAACCAAATATCGGAAAAATGTGAAAAATAATGAATGCAATAACTTTTGATCTAATTGGAATTTTGAATAGCGCAACATATATTCCTGATAAGTGTTAAATTTCAAATAATAATATTGACTTTAGTTAGAATCAGAGTAGGAAATTTTTTCGGTATTAGTGACATCTCCCCAGCCAAATATGGAAAAAATTAGAAAAATAATGAATGCAGTAACTTCTGACTTATTTGGAATTTTGAAAAGCTCTACATATATTCGTGATTATCATTGAACTTTACATAAGAATATTGAGTTTGGT